>JADRCH010000040.1:14227772-14302144 GCA_019843965.1 Rhynchomys soricoides | reverse complement strand
CTCTTCTCTTCTCTTCTCTTCTCTTCTCTTCTCTTCTCTTCTCTTCTTCTCCTTTTGGTTTTGTTTGTTTTGAGACAGGGTCTCACTATGTAGCCTAGCCTGTTCTGGAACTCATTATGTAGACCAGGCAGGCCTCAGACTCACTAGATCAGCCTGTCTTTGTCTCCCGAGTGCTGGGACTGCACCACCACAGTATAGTCAGTGGTCTTTACAGATAAGTCATCTCTCCAGCCACTTAAAAAGACTTTTGTCTTTTAAACAATGCTAAATGAATGACATTGTCAAAGCATTTTATTAAGAATCATTAATTCAAAAAATAATTCACACCCGGCAGTGGTGGCATACGCCTTTAATCTCAGGGCTTGGGAAGCAGAGGCAGGTCGACTCTCTGTGAGTTCAAGCCTGGTCTATATAGTGAGTTCTAGGATAGCCCAGGGCTACCCAGAGAAAATTCAGCCTTGAAAAACAAAACAAAACAAAAACCAGATAAACAAAAGAATAATTCACTTACAACTTACTATTTGTTTTAGGATCACACTGACACTTTTAAAACTTTGTCTTAAGTATCTAAGAAGTAGCTTCCACAGTTCTCTCTCTCTCTCTCTCTTTCTTTCTTTTGGTTTCTAGAAATAATCTCTTAAATATAATTCTTCAGTATAGGACTAGTTAAAACATTAACAAAAATCTCATTTGATTAGAGCCAAATGACCCATTTAAACTATGTTTGAAAATTGCATTAATTTTCTTTTCTTTTTAAAAAGATTTAATTTTTGTTTTATGTGTATGAGTGTCTATACATGTGCACCACTTGAGTGCCTGGTGCCAGAAGAGGCCTGAAGAGGGAGTTGGATCCCTTGGAACTAGAGTTGAAGATAGTTGTCAACTGTCCTGTGGGTGCTTTGCAAAAGTAACAAATGTTCTTAACCTCTGAGCCATCTCTCAAGTTCTTTTATTTTTAAAAATATATTTATGTCACTGTGCATGCAATGTGGTGTGTGTGTGTGTGTGTGTGTGTGTGTGTGTGTGTGAATGTGCCAATGTGCCATGGTTCATGTGTAGAGATCAGAGGACAAATGTTAGGAGTCCTTTTTCTTCTCTCACTGAGGGCTCTGGGGATTGAACTCAGGTTGTCAGGCTTATGTGTCGAGCATCTTTACTTGCTGAATCATCTTACTGGCTAATCCAGTTACTGATAGTCTTGAAATAAACTGATGGCTCTTTGGACCTGTCATGGACATAAGTATATTATAAACAGTAATTTTGACCTGCCCTTGTTTGAAATCGGAAATTTAAAAGTTAATTCTGTGGAAGACATAATTCTTTAGAAATTGTTACACTGTAACTTATTTTACTATGTGTGTGTGCCCATGAATCCCATGGTGCTTGAGTGGGGGTCAGTGGAAAATTTTCTGGAGGCGTTTTTCTCCTTGTAGCATGTTAGTTCCAGGGATGAAACTCAGGTTATCAGGCTTGGTGACAGTGCTCTTGCCTACTGAGCCATTGTCTCCCTGGTCAGATAGTCCTTTTAAAATGTAGGTTTCCTGTAGAATTCTCAGCTTAATTTGGCAAGAACTGGAATTTTTATAAGAATCTAAATCAATTCTCTAACAGATAAAGTAAGCAAAATGTATTTCATTGAGTGATATTTATATATTGTATTTTTTTGGATAAATGTTTCTAACAGGAAAGAAATCTTTTTTATTTTTTTCCAGAGTTTCTCTGTGTAGTCCTAGCTGTCTTGGAATTCACTCTGTACACACAGAGTGGCCTCAAACTCAGAGATTGGCCTGCCTCTGCTTCCTGAGTGTGGGAATCAGAGACATGCACCATCACACCTGGCTGAAAAAAAATGCTTTAAAGTTAACTTTATTATTTTATTTATGTGAGTGTTTTGCCTATGGATATATTTGTATACCATCAGAAGCTGGCACTGGATCCCTTGGAATCCAGTTACAGGTGGTTGTAAGCTGTGATGTGGGTGGTGGGAATTGAAACTGAGTTCTCTAAAAGGTAGCAAGCGCTCTTAACCACTGAACCATCTTTCCAACCCCAGGAATGAATGAATGAATGAATGACTTATTTATTTATTATTTTAAAATATTTACTTTATTTATATGTGTGTATGTCTCTGTATGCATTTGTATGCAAGTTTCATGGTGTATGTGTGACAATCAGGAGACAAATTGCAGGAGCTGATCATCTTCTTCCACTATGTGGATCATGCGGATTGAACTCTGCTTGTCATTCGTGGCAACAATCACCTTTACCTGATGAGCCATTTTGTCAGCCCAGGAATGAAATCTTAATGGGACCTTTTCATTATTCTTAGTCATGAGCTTATGCAGTATAAAAAAGTTGATGTTACATTCGTTCCTGTTTTATTTTTTTAAGCCTGGGTCTTGCTATGGCACCCAGGCTGATGTTGAATTTGTGACTCTCTTGTCTCTGTTTAAGTGGGATTGCAGGCCTATGTCATCATGCTTGGCATAATTTTTTAAAATATTTATTTATTTTATGTATATGAGTACACTGTTGCTGTCTTCAGACACACAGCAGAAGAGGACATCAGATCCCATTACAGATGGTTTTGAGCCACCATGTGGTTGCTGGGAATTGAACTCAGGACCTCTGGAAGAGCAGTCAGTGCTCTTAACCACTGAGTCATCTCTCCAGCCCATTTGGCATCATTTTTAAATTAAAAAAAAAAAAAATTTGCTTGCTTAAACAAGTACAAGTTTGTTTGTTTTTTTTTTTAAGTCTTCCATGGCCTGGGTATAAAGCACTATGTGTCATCTGAGTAAAGGCCTCTCCAAGGCTCTGTCTTAACCTCCGACCTGTGAGCATGTTATTTCACAACAGAAAGGGCTTTAGAAGCTATTCTCTAGGTACAATATAACCGCAGGGTTTCTCACGAGAGGGGAGCAGGTCAGTGTGAGTAAGAGGTGAGAGTAGAGGTGAATGGAGACTGGCTCTATGAAGCCAGGAATGCAGGAGGCTTCCAGAAGCTACAGAAGGCCAGCATTTGAATTTTCCTCCAAGTTTCCAGAAGGCACCCAGTTCAGCAAATATGGCTTTAAAATTTTGACTTCCAAAAGTCTAACAGAACGAACTCTATTACTTAAGACAAAAACTTGTGGTCATTTGTCATACTACTGTGGGAACTTGTATGGGTCACAGTTAATGTTTTGCGGCATTTTCTCAAATGAAGTGTCATACTAGCCATGATGTTTCAAACAATAACTTCAGAAAATAAAAGGAAGTCGGTGACAAAGCAAGTATGTTAGAAAAGGTATTTCTCTTTATGTATTTGTAGATATGGCCTCTGAATTAGAGTCACCCATGGGAGTCCATGAAGGGGTACATTTCAAATCCTCATCTTCTCAAAGGAATGAGGACGATTCAAAATCATGGGTGGACCCTGAAGAGCTCTCTGTGGCACAAACAGATGGGTCTGTGGAAAATGCCTTGCTAGATACTCAGCTGGTTTCTCCGAAAGGTAAGAAACGGCTTTTTGTTCCAATTCATCAATTGAAGAATAAATCAAGTTAAGAAATTATATATCATGTGGTAATATGTTTTATTTCTAAAACAACAGAGCATGCTGCAGAGTTTCAGCTTCTGAAGTATTTATTTCAAATCGATGTCTACGGTTTCATGAGCTCTGCTTTTTCACCAGTTGAAATTCTTTTAGAGAGTGTAAGTTGGATTTTAAATTTTCATTTACATTCTTTAGTGCTCTTTGTATGTCTGTCTGTGTCTCTCTGCTTGTGTGTGTGTGTGTGTGTGTGTGTGTGTGTGTGTGTGTGTGTGCCATGATACAAATGTGGAGGTCAGAAGACAACTTTCTGGAGTCTGTTCTCTCCTTCCACCATGTGGGTCTTAGGGATCAAATCCGTTATGCTTGGCAGCAAGCACCTTTAACAGATGAGGCATCTCAATCACCCCATAGATTTTTAAATCTTGTGCAATTATTTTACGTAATGTAGAAATGACTTAGAGTGACCCTTACCTACATAAACCTCACAGTGCTTCACTTTCCATGAAATCTTACGTATGAGTTCTCTGATAAAGTGGATGTCGTTAGGATTTTGTTGTTTGTTTGTTTTGTTTTCTGACACAGGCTGTGTTCTATGTAGCCCTGGCTGTCCTGGAACTTACTCTGTAGTCCAGGCTGGCCTTCGACTCAGAGAGCTGCCTGTCTCTGCCTCTCAAGTGCTGAAATTAAGGGTCTGTGCTATCCCCCAAACCCCAACCAGAATTTCTTTTAAATCTTGAATAATAGTTTCTGTTCTTTTGGAAAAAATTATACTAAATTATACTAAATGAGTTAATTAGAAATAGTATGACTTAACGAGTCTTGAGCAAATTGTCAGTGCCAAACGAAGTGGGTAATACGAATGAGGAAACAAACAGTACTGCAATGCTGACTTTACTATAGCTAGATGTGATGTTGTGCTCCTGCAGCACCAGCAGTTGAGAAGTAGAGGCATAAGGATTGACTTAGAGTTGCTGGTGCTACACAATGAAACTCCATCTCAAAAGGAAGAGGGGGCACTAGAGAGATGGCTCAGTGGATAAAAGCACTTAGTGTTCTTGCAGGGGACCTGGGTTCAGTTCCCAGCACCCACAAGTCAGGTTACAATTGTTGGGGTTCAGGAGTTGCCTCACAAACCACATGAACACAGATCTCAGTCAGACGGGTATAGTTTATTGAGCATAGGCCCCAGGACTGATGGATCATCAGGACCATACTTCAGACTTGGGAGCTGAACCATGACCTTCAGTTAAGGTCCCACAGGGCATTTAAGCCTACAGTCCACAAACCCCTGTGCCAAGTTATTCCAGCAATCAGGATTTAGTGATAGGGATTTCCTTAGGAACATATCTTTGTTGTTCAGTTATCCTGTTCCCATTGGTTAAGGTGTTCAGCTATGGCAGGGCACTTGCCTTGTCTAACATCCATGTTTTAACTTGTCAGCCAGGATGTCAGTTACCCATGTACATGTCTCTTTTTGCCAAGTAGGATGTCTGTTCCCAGGGAGGTCTTGGGAACTTAAACTTTACTCAACCCCTACTCAGAATTGAAGTCTTGTTCCAAATGGTTTCTTATATTGGGGCAGGTGTCTCTCTTATGTGGGGATCCATCCCAGGAGCAGCTTATAAAAGCATATACCTTAAAAGCTTATTCACAGGTGCAGGAAGTGCTTCTGGGTGGTTGGTTCCAGTCCAAGCCTGTTATGGCTAACTATACAAAGCAGTTCTGACTTCTGTTGTGACATTCAAGAGCACAGAATATAACAGCATATACCGTCAACCTGGGCATGAGAAAGTTTCTTAGTAATAGCACATGAGAACATTTCCTTATGACATTAGTAACAGCACAAGATGGCAGGCGAGGCAGTTACCAAGGCCTTAACATTTCACCTAGGCCTTAACAACAGTCATCTGCAACTCCAGTTGTAGAGGATCCAGCACCCTCTTCTGGCGCCAGCACCAGGCACACACATATTTGCAGGCAAAACACTCACATAAAATGAAAATAAATATGCCTTTAAAAATGTTAGCCTTGTGATGGAAGCACACACCTTTAATCCCAACACTTAGGAGGCAGAGGCAGACAGAACTTTGTGGGTTTGAGGCCAGCCTGGTCTACAGAGTTGAGTTCCAGGACTACCAGGGCTATACAGAGAAATCCTGTCTCAAAAAACAAAAACCAAAACAAAGCAAAAAACCCCAAACCAAACCGACAACAGAAACCTGTTACTAAATGAGACAAAGCCTTCCAGCAGGACCCCACTTTAGTATTTAGCACACAAGAAAGCTTTTGCAAGCTTCTTTACTGTTACCTCTTCGTTAACAGAGGAGGCATCTTATCTGCTCATTTACTTTGTAGGTTGCTTTCTGGGAGTTCATCGGAAAATGTGGGTAGGAAAAAGAAAAACTGTAAGATTGGAATACAGTAGTCGGAGGGTTCTACCACCGGGCCCGCCCAGGAGGTGGCTTAGGTGGTGTGGTAGGTAAAACGGGTGGGAAAAGGAGACTAGAATGTGTCCTAGAGGGGAGCATATTTGACCTAACACTGAAGGATAAGTAGAGTTAGCAAAAGCAAGAAAAGATGGACATACCGTAGTGGGAACAACATTTTTAGCACTCATGAAGGAGAAAGGAACATGACTTTTTTGTGAACTATCCATAGGTGATTCATCTTGATGGGATAGGGAAGACCTCATAGGTACATGAGGACCAGATTAAGAAGAGTTTTCACATTATAATGGGAGTTTAACTTTGTTCTCAGTTTTTGTTTGTTATTTTGAGACAAGGTCTCTTTACATATCTCCGGCTGTCCCAGAACTCACCATGTAGATCAGGTTGGCCTGAAACTCCTAGAAATCCACTCACCCCTGCCTCCCAAGTACTGGGATTGAAGATATGTGCTATCATGCCTGGCCTTTGTCTCATTTTTCAATGCTGGCAAGTATTCATCTTAAAAATAATGCCAGCTTGGTGTGGTCTTCGATCACAGAGGCAAGGGGATCTCTGTGTGTTCTATGAATTACAGAGTTCCAGGCCAGTCCAGGCTACACAGTGGGACTCTACCTAAAAACAAACAATGCTGGACAGTCTGACAAAACAGTGTATGAGCTGTACTTGGTCCACTTGCCACACTTTTAAACCTCCGGCCCACCATGTGCTGGTGGTTGAAATGAGTGGAGGAACCATTTCAGACAGATCCTGTAGATAGGGTTTATTGGATTCAGTAATTGGTTTGTTATAGCAAGAATTAAAAAGAAAAGTAAGATAGTTACAATGTTTGTAGCTAGCATGACTAAGTTTATGGTAGTACCACCAACTGGACAACTGGACACTACCTAATACACTTTTCCTTTTCTTTCTTTCTTTCTTTCTTTCTTTCTTTCTTTCTTTCTTTCTTTCTTTCCTTCCTTCCTTCCTTCCTTCCTTCCTTCCTTCCTTCCTTTCTGTTTTTTGTTGTTTGTTTGTTTTTGTTTTTTGAGACAGGGTTTCTCTGTGTAGCTCTCATTGTCTACTTGCTCTGTAGACCAGGCTGACCTCAAACTTTAGATCCAGCTGCCTCTGCCTTCTGAGCGCTGGGATTAAAGCCATGTGCCACCACCTCCTAGAATCTACTTTTCTTTTCCTTCCTTCCCTTCTTCCTTCCTTCCTTCCTTCCTTTCATTTTTGAGACAGGGTCTCAGTCTGATCTGGAGTGCTTTATATAGCTCAAGCTGTTCTCAAACTTGTGGCTATGCCAGATCCTCCTGCCACATCCTCCTAGTGTGGGTATTATAGGCCTGAGTCACCATGCCTGACTTCATCATGTTTCTTTAAGAAGCCCCTTCTCACTTAATTTTCTTTGTTAGGTTCTAGAAAGTAGATATTATAAAATCAAAAGGTCCAGAAAAATCATTACTTTTTTTTTTTTGTATGACTCAGTCTTGAAGATGATTACAAATGTCAGTCAGGTTAGGAAAAAAACTAGTACTAATGATAATCGCTAAATAGTCAGAAGGAAGCCTTCAATTTTCTATTGAAATATCTTTGCCTGGGAGGTGGTGATGCATACCTATAGCCCCAGCACTCAGGAGACAGAGGCAGTTGGGTCTGTCTGGGTTTGAGGCCAGCCTCGTCTACAGAGCAAGTTCCAGGACAGTCAGGACTACATAGGGAAACCCTGCCTCAAAAAACCAAACATACAAACCCTCCAAAAGCTATTGCTGGACTGATGTAGCTCAGTGGAGGAGATAACTTACTTGGGTCACAGAAGGCCATGGGTTTAATTCCGAAGTACTGAAAACAATGGTAACAAGAAACAACACACACACACACACACACACACACACACACACACACACACTCCTCCTCCCCCACCTCAGGTCAACTGTCAATATCTAAAATGTGAGTTAACTTAAAAATTCTGGATTCTATTGAAAACTGAAAGATTGTAGTCTGGACGGCTCTACTGTGATAAACCAGAGCTCAACCCGGTACAGCAGAGGAATGTAGACTTGTACCCTTCAACTGCTTTCTGTGCGTTCCAACAGCTTGCTTTCTCTTGGGCCGTCGGCCCATCATCATTGGATTGGATGTTCTGAAGAGTTTCTAACACACCTGAAGTCTAGCAATCTGGGCACAGTTTGACGCACATATAACAGAGATCTGAAAGGCTTCAGTAAACAAACAAACAAACAAAAAAATTGGAGCAGTTTTCCAGTTAATTTTGAGTGAAAGGGGTACTTTTTCTTCTTCCCTAATTGTTTGGGGTGGTGTTTCAAGTAGTTAGTATTTCAGCTAGATTATGTGTAGATGTACCTTTCTTGTATCACTCGAGAAATAGAAGTACATATAACTTCTTAGCAACTTTGTCTTATAGGCGAGGAGCCTCTTGCTGTTCTAACACCCATCTACTCCTCCCTTGAATGCTTCGTTAGTAATAAGCCAGGAAACTGCCCAGCTCCAGTTCAACAGGCAGCTCCTGATTCAATATATTCTGAGAATAACTCTTACATCACAGATTCAGAGAATAGCAATGTGGCACAACCTGTTGATTGCCTACCTAAGTGAGAGCAGCTAGTCCTTACAGCTTTGACATAGGGCCTTCACGAGGGAAACCAGTTTCTAGGCTGAGGACTAGATTTTCTAGTTAGCAAGTGTCTAGTGTCCCTGGATGTTTTCCCATAGTTGTTACAAACACTAATAACATTTCCTGAAATTACTGTCCATTTCCTTGAAAGCAGGTCCTTTATTAGATAATAAAATCTCATGTTTACTTATGGAAAACAGCCTTTGAATATTGTTCCCTTGGTAGAAATTATGAACTCTATATGAATAGACTAGAATAAAATATTCAGCGTTTCAGCAGTTACAATCTCAGGATTTTTCTTTCCAGTTGTGGATTTTAATGTGCGATATGTATAATATTTAAGAAGATACACATGTACGGGCATGTGTGCACACATATATTTAACAAGTTATGAGGTCCATGAAATTGGATTACGGGTTGGTAGTCACAGCTCCACCTATAATACCCCTCCGTCACAGTGTCAAAACAGGATCACACTGTGGAAACAGGAGTGCAGAAGGTATTAAAATCTGGACTCTTTCTCAAGGCTATGAAGTATTCAGGAGAGGTTTATTTACATGTTCGGGTATTTTAACATGAATTTCCTAAGAAATGGAACTGGAAGGTGTGGGTGACGAGGTAAGCATCTACACGACTGTAATGCATTCAAAGGTTAGATTTGGGAATTTGCAGTGATTGTTAAGTTTACTATTTTTGCTATGGAGAAATCTTTGCTATAGGTATGCTTGGGTGTTTTCTTCTTTTGAAAACTGCACTTGTCTCATTTATGCTTTTAGCATTTGAGATGATAACTATTGAAGATTTTTGGAGAGGGGCACAGATTAACATAAGGAAGACAGGATGAGCAAGGCAAGTTTTTTCTTTTCTGTTTACAAATCCTAAAAGCTGAGTAAGAACGTAGAGCCTGTTAAATATGCTCAGACTCCCTGTAAATTTTCTGAGTAATACAGTATCCTAACTGAACCTTAAACCTCTCTGAAATTTCTAAAAATTTTAAGCACGATTCTTTTCTGACTTTAGTATTCATGTAAGCTGATTTTAACACAGTCCAACATGCACAAAAGTTGGGCACTTCCTTAAAACGGGAGTATTGAACAACTTCTGCTATCTCCTGATAGCAGTTTCTCCCTAGGGTGATGTGGCAAAGAACAGTTTGAGTAAGGACAAAGGAGGCCTGTTTGGTCTTAGAAGTCACTGGCTGCAACCGTTGCGGTTTCAGATTTTGTGTGTGAGTGCTTGTGGCATGAAAGTGATGTGTTTACTGTAAGGGAAACTTACAAAGGTTTATGATTTTATCAAGTTCTCTTGGGAGGCTGCTGCTTCTTGAGTTTCTTGTCTGAAGACCTGCGTTAGTTTGGATAAGAATGATCGGGTAGGTAAAGAAGACAGAGAGACAGGTTATCTTTTAAACCTTAAGTTTAAAATCATCTCTCCCAGTACTTCGCGAAATGGCTCTAAAAATAGGGCCCTAAATTTAGAGGGCAAGCTGCTACTTTTAGTTCTTTTCTGAGAACGCCTCGTGTCGGGCAGGGGTCCACACGAGCTCGACTTGGCACTTCCGTCCCTAGGGCTAATGCAGTTTCAGACTGGGGCGCCTGGCCAGCGCCCACCAGGTGGGCACAGGTGAGCTAGCGAACCGAACGCTGGCCCGAGGAGGACCGACGTGTGCTTGCCCAGGAGAGGTTAAACTCTGACCAGACCACACAGTTGACCCGAACGCCTTCGTGTCCAGAGTCCGAAGTGCGGACTCGCAAAGCAGGACGCTCCGGCTCGTGCGCCGCGGGCCATTTTTCTGGCCGGAATTACGGCGGAGGCCGGCGTCTCTGTGACGGAGGGGTTCCCCGGGGTACGACAATGTGGGGCTCAGGGTCTAGAGGAGCGGAGGTGGGCGAGCTAGGGTGAGGAAGGCGGGACTTTTTTCACCCCGGGACTGCGCACTTGGTCTCGGGGTGGAAGGCTGCAGCCACACGCTCCAACTCCTCGTGCTCAGAGGTTGAAGGCCCGGGAGCAGCGCGCGGGCCCTTTAAGCTTGAGCGAGGACGTGGCGGTGGAGCTCGTGCAGTAGAGAGGGCGTCTCCATAGCGCCGGCGAGACCAAGGCCGGGGGTGCGACGCGGACTCCCCCCGCAGGTCCGCAGTGGTGCGCGCCGGCTGCCAGTGCGTTCGCGTTCTCAGCGCTGCGCCGACCGCGCCGGGCCTGCTGCTGGCCGGCGGGCCGGCTGCAAGGCCTCCGCTTGTGGGCGCGGAGATGGCGGGGCCCTGGGCGGCGGCGGCGGGTTGCGCACGGCGGGTTCTGGAGCATCTGCGCAGGGTGAGTCCTGGGCTCCGGAGCCGCGGGCCCGGTGGGGCCGAGCGGCTGCGGCAGGGAAGCCGGAGCTCAAGCGCGCCCGTCGGGCCTGTACTCGGCCGCTGCTCGCCGAGGGGAAAGGGGCTCGGGGGATTGGGAAGGCAATGTGGACGTCCCAAAGGAGAGCCTGTTTTGTTCCCAACCCAGAGTCAATTACCTGAACGTCATTTATTTTGAACAGGGCTCAGTTACACGTGGTTCTTCTGACTGGCGGAAACTGGAGTTTCTTGGAGATGAAACTTCTTGTCTTAAGCGGACGCCTAAGCTGGAGCTGGAACTGAGATTTTAATTCTGCGTTATTTTTCCCTAGTAAAGAATGCCCCCAAATGCTTTGAGCATAACGTCCTTCCTCCTTTTTGCATCATTAATGTAAAAGTTGTTCTTGTAAACTCCAGAGATAGTGAGCGCTCATGATCCAAAGTATATTTTTTCTTTTTTCTTTTGCAATCAGGAGACGGAGATTTTTCTCCTTATCTGTAGGTGTGTTGTTGTTGTTGTTTGTTGTTTGTTGTTGTGTTTCGGGACACCACACACACCACACGCATACATAGTTTTTGAAAACTGCCTTGTATTTTTTAAAAGATCATTTAAAGATTCTGGCTGTTCTGATTAAGCAGTTCGGATTATCTTCTGTGAATTTAAAGTAGTGTTGCCATGCCCGTGTTTCATTTATTTATCCAAGTGTAGTGCAGTGAGTGCACCTGCCCGTGAATGAAAGCGTTCTGTGGAGGTTCTAAATGAACTAAGGATTTTGTCACTGGCATCATGCTGTCTTTTAAGGGAAAGAAGATACACAGTTAGGCCATAGTAGAAACTGGTTGCTTATAGAAGCACAAATGCAAAGTAAGGAGATGGAGAGATTGTCTGTTTTTGGGAAGTTGGGAAAGTCTTAACAGGCTGAGCAAATAACTAAACTGGCGTGTACAGGAGCTCTGATGCTCAGAGTATAAAGTGAGCCAGGATGTGGCATGAAATGATGCCAGCTTTACACAAGTGGGTGGGTCCCAAGGACTGCCGTGGCGTGCTGGCGAGCCCTTGAAGACTTTTCAGTGTTTTGGCTACTATAGATTTTCCTGGTAGTAGTATGTAGCCCAGATGTTAGGGAACAAAACTCAAAAGAGGAAGGAGAAATGACCACAGTAAGGTCCTAAATGGGGAACTAGGAAGAGCTAAAATGGGTATAACCTTCTTGATTAGATGTGGACAGGAGTGGGTTGTGAGAAGAATCTAGAATACTCCTAAATTTTTGGCTGTGTCAGTTAAGTTACTAAGATGGGGTTTATGGGAAGAGAATCATTGTCGATGAGAGATAATTTCATATCATACACATCTCCCTTCATTGACATCAACAGTTAGTGCCCAGGGAGATGGCTCAGTGTGTAAAGGGCTTGCTGTACAAGCATTACTGGAGTTGGAGCCCCCATGCACAGCAGATGCTAGGTTTGCAGGGACCTCTAACTCCAGCCCTGGGTGGAGGTGTGTACAGGGGAGTCCCAGGGGCTCATTGGTCACCAGCTTAGCAAAGAATGGGTGAACTCTCCGTTCAGTGAGAGAACCTGCTTAGAAAAATTAAGGTGGAGAAAGACATCTCCATGTTAACCTCTGGCTTTTTTGTGCATGCACATGCAGTGTACACATGTAATATGTACACAGAGAACGGTTTCCAATATTTGGCTTTGATAAGGTTGGTAATGAAGGACATGAGAGGGAATGGGGATGTCAGCTTTTGCACAATTTTTTTGTGGCTCAGTGGCCTATGTTGATATGTTTGTTCCTGGTTTTAGGGAACAGTTCTCTTACTTTTAATATGGTGTTAGCTGTGAATTTTCTATCGATACCACTTGTAAGATGGCTGACTCATCTTCTTGGCCCAATAACTTTTTAAAAAAGGTTTTACATTTATAAATTTACCCTGTATGCACTGCATTAGCTGCATACTATAAGTTTTGTTGTATTACATTTTTCAATTTATTCTGAAAGTATTTTATTTTTGTTTTAAAAAATATTTTATTTTATGTGTATGGGTGTTTTGCTCCTGCATATATGGCTGTGTACCAATATGTTTGCAGTGCCTGGAGATGCCAGGTATCAGAGTCCATGAGACTTGATGGGTCTTGAATGTGGGTGCTGGGAATTGAATTTGGGTCCTCTGGAAGAACAGTCAACAATCTTAACTGCTCAACCATCTTTGCAGCTCCTGGAAATATTTTCTAATTTCCCTAGTTGGACTGGAGGCATGGTTCAGTGGGTAAGACACCTGCAGCACAAGCCTGGTGACCTGAGTGTAGATCCCCAAACCCACATTTAATGTTGGACACAGCATAGGCATCGCCAATCCTAGCTGATCCCCACTGGTTTATGGGAGGAAGAACAGAAGCCTCTTCAGAAGGTTATGGGCTAGCCTGGCTTATGTGACAGTGGATCATAGGAAGCCAGTCTCAAACAAAGTAGAAGGATGAGCCAAAAACCTGAGGTTGTCCTCTGACTTTATCATATGGGCTTGTGGCACTAATATGGCTAAACTCAAAATAATTTCCCTCATGACCTAATTTTTCATTGATTTGTGATTATTTAGTAGTATGTTATTAATTTCCACATATTAAAAATTTTCAGATTTCTTTCTTTTTTCTTTTTCTTTTTCTTTTTTTTTGGTTTTTCGAGACAGGGTTTCTCTGTGTAGCCCTGGCTGTCCTGGAACTCACTCTGTAGACCAGGCTGGCCTCAAACTCAGAAATCCGCCTGCCTTTGCCTCCCAAGTGCTGGAATTAAAGGTGTGCCCCACCACTGCCCTGCTTGGGCATGAATTCTTTAGTAAGCAACATAAACTATTATAAACATTTATTCAGCTTGTGATTATGGATACCATTGCTTGGGGGTATGAGGCCACATTTCTGTTCATTGGTGTCTGAGTGAAGGAGAGGCAGAAGTAGGATAAAAGGCTTTGCACCCTTTCCTGTGCCCTTTTAAGGTTGGTGCTGTACTTTAAGAGGCTAACACAGAAGGGTAAAGAAACTCTCCATCAAACCCAGAGAAGAGGCTCCACACCCCCTCTTTGGATCCTGTCTGGAGTCACAGCTGAAAAAAGAATAAAGATACAGGATTTTTAAAAAAGACATAATTTTACACGCTTTTCTAATATTATGTTAATAAACTAGATAGCAACTTGGAAGAAGTTTGTGTAGGCACAATAGCTAAAAAGAGATTTTAAAGAGACTATTAGAGGGTTGGTTTGTTTGTGTATTTGTTTGTTTGTCAGGCCCCCAAACACACAAACAGGGGAAGATGGCTGTGGAGGGTCTAGCCAGTCTGTGCTGATGCCTGAAATTCTTTTCAAAGAGCTGTTAAGTGGTGTGGCGTGGAAGAGCCTTTCAGAAGGACTGTAGTGAGGCCTGACATATATTGTCATGGGCTTTTGGGGAGAGATAGTGGGAACAGTTTCTTTCTATTGTCTTCTGTCCTTGTGATCAGACTGCATTATTTTAACGCAAGGTAAGGAGAGATCGGGGAAAGGATTCAGATCTCAAATTCAGAGCTCTTTCAGTTGTTTTATGACTGCTCCCCCTACTCCCACCAGCAAACTGCAGATCTGTGTGACTCCCCTGTAGGGAAATTTTTGGTCCAACCCAATGTGTTGCAGGATATTTGATCACACTGTGAAACCTGAGATTTTTTATTTCCTGAAAAAAAAAAAAATCTGTTTCTAGTTGTGGTTCTGCTCAGCCTTAGCACACACCCCCTTAATCTCTCTGGCTGGAGTGCAGACACATCCTTAGTGAACATCTTTAATCCCGAACAATGAAGGTAAAGTTAGCTTATAGAAGGAAGCACCCATGTTTGAAAGTGATGTCTAATTGAGTGGCAGAGAAGGTGAGAAATCAGAGAAAGATTTGACAGAATAGGATCTGCCCAACTCTCATAAAAAGAGAGAGGAAAGGGAAGCTACTTAAGAGAAAGCAGTGCAGAGAGAAAATAGGTGAAGAAGGCAGTTTTACCAGGACAGTTGTACAGACACAGGTTGTAGAGAGAGCACAAGCTAGGTAGCTGTGAGGACAGAACAAGCCAGAGAGTGAAAGTTCCAGAAGATCAGAATGAATTGCTCAAGTTAGAGGCCAAGCAGAGCAATTCAGTCAGAGGCCGAGAGAGAAGTCAGATTGAATCAGTCAGCTTGGAGAGGAGTTTGAGCCAGAGTGGCTGAGTTGAACCAGAAAGCCAGAGATCAGAAAGAACTAGGAAGGAGTGAGCTTATTCAGCAGCAAGTCTCAAAGGCTGAAAACAGTCTAGGCCTAGATTAGATTGTATGGAAGCTAGAAGCTTCCAGGACTAGGTCTAAGTTAGCAGACAGAGGCAGTAAGCCGCAGAGATGACAGTTACATCAGGCAAATGAAAGCTACTTTTACCCCAGTGCATATAGATAACATATGAGCTTGAAGTCAGGGACACCACCTGGTCACTGATAATCTTTTCTTGGCACTATCCGCATCCTTGGACCTTCCTGAGTTAAGCTCTGAGCAATCTCTTCATAATTCCCCAATGGTTTGAAAACCATTGTGTTTCACCCAGTGAGAGAGAGCAATTGTAAGTTGCCAGAAGAAAGTGGTCAGAGGCAGAAGTGCTCTGCATCTATGGCAGCCTGTTTCATATTCAGGAGTGACCTGAGCCACCTGTGCCTGTCTTTGTAACAGTACTTACTGTGGGAGATGCATGTCTATAGGCTTGTCTTCCTTTGTCTTGAAGGTTGTGGCAGCATTGCCTGAAGATATGAGAGCAGACTTTAATCCCAGTGGTTTTTCATTGGAATTGGCAATATGTGTGCTTACCATTGGACTGCTTGCCATTGTCTTGTTTCTGTGGAGAGGCTTCCGATCAGTAAGTAACCACTACGCTCTAAGAGATTGTTCATTCTGGGGTTTTTAATAATTTTTTTTAAAGGTTTATTTTATGTGTATGAATGTTTTGCCTGCAGATATATGTATATGTATCACATGCGTGCGTGGTACACACGGAGGTGACAAGAGGGCATTGGATCCTCTGGAATGACAGTTACAGATAGTTGTGTTTACTATGGGTGTTGGTAGTTGATCCTGGTCCTCTACAGGAGTAACAAGTGCTCCTAAGCACTGAGCTGTCTCTCCAGCCCCTGTTCTGTCTTCAGATTAGACAACGAATCGGAGAAGCTTAATTGTTATTTCAGGGAAATAAGTGAGGTTGCAGTGTTCTGGGTAATATGTGGTTATTAGAAGCTGGACACAGATCCAGAGAGATGTTTTTATTTGTAAGGGTTCTCGAAGGGTTTCCTTGGAGGGGTATAGTACACACTAGTGCCAAAACCCTACCCCTCTTCCTCCTCCTCCTCTTCCTCCTCCCCCTGCTCCTCCCTCTCACCCCCACACCCCCTATTTTGGTCTGTGTTTGCTTTTAGCAGTATAAAAAACCAACAGATGTATCTACCTCCCAATTTCGAATAAAAAACATGGCCACTCATTCAGTTAATAATTAGATGGTTAATCTCCTCCCCCTTGCTTGCTGTGTAGACACATCCCTGTCCCAGACCCTATATCGCTTATTCCCATATTACACCCCCCCCCACACACATACACATTATTTATTCAAGGCAACTAGTTTTCAGAGTGAAGGGTAAAGAGATCTTGTTCTTAAATGCTGTCTTTCCTAACTATCATACAACTGAGATTATCCTCTGATGCTTCTTCAGGTGCCAAAGACCCTTTTTTGTTTTCCTTTTGATATTTTTTTTTTTAAAGATTTATTTATTTATTTTATATGAGTACACTGTAGTTGTCTTCAGACACACCAGAAGAGAACATTGGATCTCATTACAAATGGTTGTGAGCCACCATGTGGTTGCTGGGAATTGAACTCTGGACCTCTGGAAGAGCAGTCAGTAGTGCTCTTAACCGCTGAGCCATCTCTCCAGCCTATTGCCTCTCTTTTTTTGAAATGAGGGAGTCTGCCGGGCAGTGGTGGCGCACGCCTTTAATCCCAGCACTTGGGAGGCAGAGGCAGGCGGATTTCTGAGTTCGAGGCCAGCCTGGTCTACAGAGTGAGTTCCAGGACAGTCGGCTACACAGAAAAACCCTGTCTCGAAAAACCAAAAAAAAATAGAGAGAGAGAGAGAAAAGAAAAGAAAAGAGGGAGTCCTACAAGATCCTTTTCTTTCTGAGACTTCCTTGTGCTTCCGACTCCATTTCTGATTTCTTCATGGTTTTCTGGTGTCCTCCAGGAGTCCCTCTACCCGGCATTGCCTTTCCTATATTTCCTGTCTACACACATCCCAGGATATCTTGTCCTTCTGCTTTTTCTCTTCCGGTTTTCCGCCTGTCTTTCCTAGGTGGTGTACATCTTCCTTTTGTTTGTTTCCCTTGATCCTTTAGCTCTGGCCCCAGGGCTGTCACAAGTGGGTTTATCCTTCCTTCCACCGAGAGCTGAAGCTTACAGAAGAAAAAGGCTGAAGGGTTTTTAGAGTTGGTCCATGTCCAGAGCCCCATGGTATTTCTTAGACTGTTTCATTTTGGCTATTAACAGTAGGAGTATTAACAATAAGATCCTTGAAATACTTCGTGTTAGGGCCAAATGTGTGTGGGAAACAGGTCTGAGTGAAGTAACAGGTGTCTTTAGACTGAGGCTGCTTCAGAGCCTTTCCTGTGATCACACAGTGTGAGTCTTAAGTGGGAGACCTGCCTATAGCAGTGCTTTCATCAGAATGCCTCGGGGTGGTTCTCTATGGGAAGGCCATCACAAGTTGTTACCTTAAAGCTGGGAGTAACAGTCAAATAGATTTACTTGAAGCTATATTTGTTTTAATATACTTTTGTTAAAACTTTGTTTCAGATTCGAAGCCGATTTTACGTGGGTGAGTTGTTATTTTTCTATTTGAGAGCTCATTGTATATAACTTAAAAACTTATAATAATTTAGTCATAGTAATTTTCTTTTTCTTTCTCAGGGAGAGAAAAAAAACTTGCTCTTGAGCTTTCTGCACTAATTGAAGAAAAATGTAAACTACTTGAAAAAGTCAGCTTTGTTCAAAAGGAGGTAAGGCCTGTACCTTGGTAGTAATGTTGGTAGTAGAGTCTGGAGCTTAATGGTTCTCCATGGATTACTTAATGCTGCTGTGCTCTGGTTCAGAGCTGAGTTCTGTGGCTCCTCACCTCTGTCCTTAGCCCTCTCTTTCCTGACTGACAAAGTGCAGCGCCTTGACTTGCTTATTAGTCATTTAGATATTCTTTTCGTGAAGTTGCTCTTTTAAGTCTTTTTCACCTTTAAAAAATTACATTATTATTATTGTGTCTATTTGTGCCTGAGCATGTGCGCATGTGTGGTTGGTCATAGGGTTCATGGAACCTCCTTTTCCCGTCTGGGTTCCAGAGATTGACAGTTTTGTTAGCAAGTTCCTTCTCTACTGAGCCATCTTACTGGCCCATTTCTGCCCTTTTAAAGACACTTATAATCTTTCTCTTTATGTCATCTAGAAGCAGGGTTTTTGTTTTGTTTTTAACATTTTATATTGGGGTTGGGGATTTACCTCAGTGGTAGAGTGCTGGCCCTGGGTTCGATCCTCAGCTCAGGGGAGGGGGGGGGAAACAATAACAAAAAAGTTAACATTTTATAAGAGTTTTATTAGATATATGGATTGCAAATATCTTGTGACTTATATTTTTATTTTGTTTGGTGTCTAAGAAAACAGGTTTAGAATTAATGTAGCATAATTGGTCTGGTTTTTGGTTTTTGCTTCCTGCTTAGAGAGATTTTTGACTGTAAGGGATGTAAAGGTGTCCTTACTTGTTCTCATGTAGAGACTTTATTTACTTTTTTCATTTGGGCTTTGTGTTAGCTTGCTAGGGCTGCTATGACCAAATGCCACTTACAAGCAGGAATGAACTCCCTTACAGTTCTGGAAACAGGAGTCCAAGATTGAGGTTGTAGGCAGGCTTTGCTTCTTTTGTGGCCTGTCCCTTGACCTGTAGATGGAGCTGTCTGCTGGCTGTGTCTCCTTCTGTCCTGATGCTCTCTTAGGATACCAGTCATATTAGGTTAGGCTCATCTTAACTGCCTCCTTTTAACCAGTTACCATTTAAAGGCTCTGTCTCCAAATAACAGACACATTTGGAGGTGTTGAGACTTAAGAAACGGGCTCTCTTTGTGTAGTCCTGGCTGTCTTGAACTAGCTCTGTAGACTAGGCTGGCTTCAGACTCATAAAGGATTTCTCTTGAGTGTTGGGGTTATAAACGTGTTACCATACCTGGTTTCAGAGTAAACATTTTTATAATGTTGAATTCTTATCTGTGGATTATAGTCCATTTTTCTGTATATGCTTTTTAAAGTTTTTTTTGTTTGTTTGTTGTTGTTGTTTTTTTGAGGCAGGGTTTCTCTGTGTAACCCTGGCTGTCCTGGAACTCACTCTGTAGACCAGGCTGGCCTCGAACTCAGAAGTCCACTTACTTCTGATTCTCAAGTGCTGAGACTTAAGGTGTGTGCCACCATTGCCCAACTAAACATATCTAATGTAGTCTTTTCTTTTTCTTTTATTACATTTTATGTATATGGGTGTTTTGCCTGTGTGTATGTCTATGCCATATGTGCATGTAGTGCCTACAGAATCCAGAAGAAGGCATCAGATCCTTTGGAACTGGAGTCACAGACAGCTATGAGCTGCCATGTGGGTGCCAGTGCTCTTAACCAATGAGCCATCTCTCCAGCCCCTCCTTCATTTTTAAAAAGTACATTATCTTTGAGGCTTGCAACAGTTTTTTTCCTTAGGTTTACTCCCAGATATCTTCTTTTAAAAATTATTTATTTTATTTCTAATTACGTGTGTGTGTGTGTGTGTGTGTGTGTGTGTGTGTGTATGTGTGTGTACATACATGTGAATACAGAGTCAGAAGGTACCCTTGGAGCTCGAGTTATAGGAGTTTGTGAGCCACATAATGTAGTTGCTGGGAACCAAACTCAGGTCCTCTGCAAGAGTAATACATGTTCTTAACCACTGATCCATGTCTGTAGCTCTCTCTATCCATTTTTGTTAAGGTAAGGTCTCATGTAGCCCAGGCTGGCCTCAAACTCTGTGTAGCTGAAGGTAACCTTGGACTTATGGATCCTCCTGCCTCCACCTTCCAAGTCCTAGGATTCCTTCAGCCCCACAGCTTTGTTAGGGTACAGTTTCTACAGCACAGTTGACTCGACTGTATGAGGTCCTGTGTCCTATCTTTGGCACTTTTATGTCTGTAATTTGCTGAGCTGGTCTCTTCTGCTGGTAGATTCGGCCTCCAAGCTAGTGCTGAGTCTGAATCCTGCTCCTCTACACAGTGGCAGGGATACAGAGTAGTGGGCCTTGGAAGGCTCTCGCTCGGGTTCCCTATCCCTGTAAGATGGGTTATGGTCCACTTGTCCACTGTCCTCACTGAGTCCAGCCTTGGATTTGGATGTCAACTGAGGTGATCTATGACCTTGCATTTTGAAAGCATTGCAAATTTGATTATACTAGGATTACAAGTTTGAGATTATCTTGTGCTTCATGGTAAAATTTCATGCCCTTTCCAAAGTAAATAGATAAATGACTTTTGTTATATTCACAGATTTAGATATCCATGATAGTAATCAGCTTTTGAACATTTTTATTACCCCAAAGAAATTCTAAGTTTTTGTTACTATTCTTCCCCGAGTTCTCCCTCTTTATGCATAGTTCTAGTTGCTTATGTGCTTTCTGTCTCTATAGGTGTTTCTTCTAGACATTTTCTTTTGTTTTTTCCAAGACAGGGTTTTCCTGTGTAGCCTTGGCTGTCCTGAAACTCAGTTTGTAGACCAGGCTGGCCTCATACTCACAGATTCATCTGTCCTAGCAAGCAAATACAAAGCCCAGATGAAAAGGGTAAATGAAAGACAGCCAGGGCTGTCTTTCACAAAAACGCAGAGAAACCCTGTCTCAAAAAACCACCACCACCACCACCACCACAACCACAAAAACAACAACAAACAGAGAGAGAGAGAAAAAGAGAGAGAGAGAGATTGATTGATTGATTGGGTTAGGGGTGGGAGTGGGAGCCAGCTACCTATGGTGCCAATAATCCCAGCACTCAGGAGGCTGGGGCAGAAAGAGCGCAAGCTACAAGTTCAAGGACAACCTGGGCTATAATAGGAGACTGTTTCAAAAGAGAAAGAAAGAAAAGAAGGAGACAAGCCTAGTATTTGTTATCATGTATCTAGTAAGGGCTCTGTATTTAGGATGTATAAAGCTGGCAGCACACACCTAGACGCCTGCATTCAGAATGACAAAGCAGGCTGGAGAATTCAGCAGCCCCTGGGATACTGGTAAGGCTTTCTCAAAAATAAATAAATATATATGTAACATATAAATAAACTCTCCTGCAGAGAAGAAGATCAACTTTAAAGAAACTCAGTGTCATTAGCCTCCAAGCAAAGGCTGGAGAAGACCATGACATTTCTCAAGCCAGTGCGCTAACAGCAGCGCAGCACACTTAGATGGACACAGATAAACTGGGACACTCACTAGTAGAAATGCAAATGATGCAACCACTGTGGAAGGTGGACAATTCTACCAAAACATACACAGGCACAGTGCTCCTCAGTAAATGCCCAAGCCTTCTGGAAACGCATGCTCTGTTTCTGAGACAGGGTCTCACTATGTAGCCCTGGCTGCTTTTGAAAAAGATCTGCCTGCCTCTGCCTCTTCAGTGCTGGGACTAAAGGAGTTCGAGATATGAAAGCACTAGAGAAAATGTTGTGTGTCAGTATGTAAAAATGAATGCAAGGGATTGGAGAATGGTGGAGGGAGTGTTAGGAAGGAGGAGTGAGAAGAAATAGAGGAAACAGTGTGTGTTCCGTTTGGCGAGAAAAAGGACAGAGCCTTTCCCACCAAGATGCCAGTTCCCACATCGGAACCAGATGCCTAAAGTGTAATTAAAAATTATGTATAAATAATTGGAAAATAAAAATTTATAACCACAAATGAGTAAAATGAAATGGGGGTGTTAGGTTCTTGGTCAGTGCTCCTTCCAGCACAGCAGTGTTACCCAAGTTTTCTGTGATTTGTGTAGCTCCTCGCTAGTGTGCCTGGGCTGGGGTGTTGGGAAACCCTTAGCTTCTGCTGTCTCCCCAGAATGCTGCTGGGGCCTGTTGGTCCCATCTGGATGCTGTCCCAAGTTCTGTAGGCTCTTTCCCAAGGAATCCCTTGTTCCATGGGCAGTAGCAGGGGCTGGAGAATGAGGTTTGTTGAAGTTCTATAGGGTCCTGTGTCCTATCTTTGGCACTTTTATGTCTGTAATTTGCTGAGCTGGTCTCTTCTGCTGGTAGATTCAGCCTCCAAGCTAGTGCTGAGTCTGAATCCTGCTCCTCTACACAGTGGCAGGGATACAGAGTAGTGGGCCTTGGAAGGCTCTCGCTCGGGTTCCCTATCCCTGTACGATGGGTTGTGGTCCACTTGTCCACTGTCCTTACTGAGTCCAGCCTTGGATTTGGATGTCTGCCTGCACTCTTTAATGTGGGCACCTCCTGGCGGGATTCAGTGGATGTGCTTATGCAAGAGATTCCAGGTAGTCTTATTTCTCCTTTCTATGGCTCTTATTCCTCTGTATTATTATCCTGACTTTCTTGTACCCTGATTCTTGGCCTTCCAAACATCACTTCTAAACTACCACTGTGAATCAAAGCCGTTGGTATCTTTTTGTGCTGGTTCATTATTTGTCATGGGCTGTCTGCTGCTTTATTGAATTCATTTGTTGGACTTGTAGTTTTGGGGGCAGTCTTAGAGGTTTCTCTATATTTAACATGCCATATTAGGGTTCTCTACAGGAACAGAATTAATAAAATGAATCTATACACATTGAAAGGGGATCTTAAGAGTGGTTTACAGTCTGTGGTCCTGCTAGTCAGACAGTAGCTATCTCCCAGCAGAAAATCGCAGAATCTGATAGCTGTTCAGTCCTCTCGGCCAGATGACCGAGAGTCTTCCATATACCTTGGAATCCTGAAGAGGTAGGTTCTTATACTAGCAAGGAATGCCTCAGCAGCAGGGCAGATGAACAGCAAGAGCAAGCAGACAAAAAGCAAAAGCTTCCTTTTTTCATGCCTTTTTATATGAGCTGCCACCAGAAGGTATGGTCTAGGTTTAGGATGGTCTTCCCATCTCAGATGATCCAGTCAAATCAAGGGGTACTTAGCTGCTTGGATTTCAGTTGATTACCGACGTCGTCAGGCTGATAACCAAGATAGCCATCTCACCAGCTATCTACAAATGGAGATAATGCTTAACTGCCCTCAGTAGGACTTAGCACTCTGTTAGCTAGCTGTTGGGGGATGGGATGCCCTTACCCTGCTCTCAGCTCCTCCCCATTGGTTGCTGTACTGGCTGTCAGTTCTGTGTGTCAACTTGACACAAGCTGGAGTTATCACAGAGAAAGGAGTCTCCCTTGAGGAAATGCCTCCATGAGATCCAGCGGTAAGGCATTTTCTCAATTAGTGATCAAAGGGGGAGGGCCCAATGTGGGTGGTGCCATCCCTGGGCTGGTCGTCCTGGGTTCTATGAGAAAGCAAGCTGAGCAAGCCAGTAAGTAACATCCCTCAGTGGCCTCTGCATCAGCTCCTGCTTCCTGCCCTGCTTGAGTTCCAGTCCTGACTTCCTTTGGTGATGAACAGCAGCATGGAAGTGTAAGCTCAATAAACCCTTTCCTCCCCAATTTGCTTCTTGGTCATGATGTTTGTGCAGGAATAGAAACCCTGACTAAGACAGTTGTGTTGGCTGGATTTTTCATAAATGACCTTTATCATGATGAGGGACTGACCTCTTATACATAAATCTTTGCAAATCTTGGTCAAAAATGGATGCTAAATTTTGTTCAGAGCTCTCTTGATCTATGTACTTGAGTTGCTTGTGTGGTCTGGTGAAGTGATGGATCACATTGACTGTGCTAGGGGGAAAGCGCACATGATTAGGCATGTAATCTTTTTGAGAGCAATATTAAATTCCACTTGTTAGAAAAGTACTTAGAATTTTGCAGTAGTTACAGGACTACTGGCATCTTTATCTGTGTAGTTACCAAAACAGTACTTTTTGAAATATTCAAACAAGCGGGGGATCCTGTGCTCATCAGACTTACTTAGCAGGTCCTGAAGCAGATACATTGTTTCTTTGCATCTACTTCAAATTCTAATCCTCCTAAAATTTTTACCTAGTTCCCTACCTATGTGAGTGAGTCTCTTTTATAAGGAGAAAGAAGTGTGAACCACTGGGCTTGCCTTTCTGCCGGTCTCTCTTCTGCCGTAAATCTTTACTGTTTAAATAGTTCCCTGAGGCCTTCAGGCAGATTCTGCTTTTAGTGTGTTATCTAGCTGTTGTTTAGCAGGAAGCTTCATTGGAAGCAACGCAGTCGTCACTTTAATCTTGTGATGCTTTATATTAAATTATTCTTAGTTTTCATCCCTTGACTATTCTGTCGGTTAAAACTTTTATCTCCCTCACTTGTCTTCTTTGTCATCTGATATAATTGTCTGATGGCCGGTTACTGCACACCGCTCTACTGAAAAGGCTGGAGAAGCTGTTAACTTGTTCAGGGATGACAGACAGCTCACAACTCTGGAAATTCTTTAGTCTATTCCTGATGTTAGAGTTTTTACCCCAGCAGACTTGGGTCAACTTTGCTAGTCACAGGTGTGTAGTTCTTCATATGTTGCCCAACCTGGTGGTTGTGACTTGTTAGGGGTTCTGGCTTTGCTTGTCACAGTGGTTAGATTGCAAAGCTAAGCTCAGAGTTTGCTTCACAGGTATCTGTTGTGATACAGTTTGGGGTACAATTTATAGTTTTTACTTACGTGTTGCCTTGTTTCATTCAGTATGAAGGCTTAGAGTCATCTTTAAAGGAGGCCAGCTTTGAGGAGGAGTCAACAGAAGCACAAAGTTTGGAGGTAAAAAACAAAAAAATGATTTAAAAGCAAGGGAAAAGATTCTTATAAATAGCAAACTTTAAATATGTTATCTTCTCAAAAATAATTATCTTAGAGAAATATGAAATGATGTATCAGGATCTTAAAGCTTACAGAAAACTTGGAGGAAATAGAACTTTGTAGGTAGCATAAAACATTTAAAAACAAGACACTTTACGTTCTTATTGCTAACTTGTTTTGAAGGATACATAATCAGCTTATCAGAATCTATAGGTTTATAGGAAGAAATCCTTTATTCTGTATTTCTAAGAGTACATTGAAGAGACTGTTCCTTTTTTGACATTGTTTATTCCAGGAAGGAGACATAGGACTCTTTCATTAAATTATTTAAGTTGTGACCATATTATCTTTTTGTCATCTCATGATAGTAGGTATTAGCTAGGATTAGACCAGAGGTTTACATTGTAAATAGTGGCATGCTGGTAAATGTTTAATCCTTGTCTACAGGCCATTTCCTGAGTTTTCTGTTATAAATACTCCATCATGGCCAGATTTCAGTCACTCACATGATGTCACTGAATGGGGAGTTTAGGAGAGATACATAGTTAACTTGATGATAGTTTTCAGCGTAGCAGACAGATTAGGATGTGATGGAGTGAGTTGCAGATGGAAGTGTTGAGTCCAGTGAGTTCTGAGCCTGCATGGTAGAAGCAGCCTTCCCCTAATGGTGAGACAGTAGAAAACAGACCTTGTACCTTTGGTTTATGTGTTCATTCCAGTGTGGCAAGTCCGTCTTGTCTGTCCTTAGTAGAAAGTCTGTGTCTTGTGATTTAGAATGCACTTGTAGAATCCATAAGAAGTTAAAAACTCCAAGTAAATTCCTTAAGGTTTTTCTTTATTTGTTACCTATGAATATTTTCAAGAACATTTTTAGTTGCTATGTGTTCTTTGCTGAGCCTCTGTTTTTATTTTTTTATTTTTTATTTTTGATTATTTACATTTCAAATGTTTCCCCCTTTCCAGATCTCCCCTTTGGAACCTCCCTATTCCCTCCCCCCTCCCCCTGCCTCTATGGGGGGTATTCCCCCACCTACCCACCCACTCTCATCTTCCCTCCTTGGCATCTAACACCCTCAGGCCCAAGGGCCTCTCCTCCCCCCTGATGGCCAACAAGGCCCTCCTCTGCCACATATGTGGCCGGCACCATGGGTCCCTCCATGTGTAATCTTTGGTTGGTGATCCAGTCTCCAGGAGCATCGGGAGGTCAGACCAGTGGACACTGTTGCTTCCTCCATGGGGCTGCCAGCTCCCTCAGCTCCTTCAGTCCCTTCTCCAGCTCCTCCATCTGGGACCGCTAAGCCTCTGTTATGAGCGCTATTCCAATGGGAATGTATTAGTTTCCAGAATGAAACGAATTTTGGAAGGTGTTGTGAGGGGTGCCTGCCACCCTGGCACTTGGGAGGCTAATGCTGGAGGATTACAAGTCTATATTAAACAAAGAAACAAAAAAACACCACCAAAACCAGTCAAAAGCCAAACCACATAAAGAGTTTTAAAAGCTGTTTTGCATGCATGGGAACAGAAAGATTGTTACTGGGTAACAAAGACAAACCTTGTTCAAGCTTGGTGGCACAGGGAATACAAACACACCAGTTTGTTGTTATGACAACAGATTGTATGAATTATAAGTCAGATGAGTTGAGATTTGGCCAAACTGAATATCTTAGAAAATACTCTTATTTTAGTAGTTGAAAACATTTGTAGGAATAGTAATTGTGGTTGGACACAAATTATAATGAACTACAAGTTTTACAAAGCTTGACAGTTGACTTTGCAGGCCAAACTCGAACCAATAGAATAATTTTGATTGAATTGAAATCACTAGTCCTATGATGGAATGGTCACTTTGGGGAGATTGTAGGTCTTTTAAACTACTGTAACACATTTTGGTTTTGTTCTTCTTTTTGACAAGTTTGTTGAAGGATCACAAATATCAGAGGTATGTTAATTACAGTATTTAAAATTCAATTACATCAATCTAATAATTAATCATTTTAAATTTAAAAGATTATAGAAAATATGTCATTCAATGGAAAATATGATGATGCAGTTTTGATTTTTAAATTATTTTTATATTAAATTGGACTTGCCATTTCCCCCATAACACGCTTTTAAACACGCTTTAGAACTAGGTTGACAAGCTGTGCTTAGTAGATTTTCCACCTGTCTTTTTTAAATACAAGTTTTATTGGAATGCACTGTATTAATTCCTTAGGGGTCGCCTGTGTTTCTTGTTGCAGTTAGCAGATGGGACCCTGAAACGCTTCCATCCTTATAGAAGCTGCTGCCGACTGCTAGACCTGCTCTTGTCTTGATACTAGAGAGCAGATGGCCACGGTGTCATGAACCTGTTTGATTATACTCACTGATTTTTACTCTAACTCAAAATTCTTATGTCTGCGTATTAAAGTTGGCTTTCTGTTTTAGGCAACCTATGAAAATCTGGAAAGATCCAAATCTAACCTTGAAGATGAAATACAACTACTAGAGAAAGAGCTAGAAGAAGAGAGAGCTAAACATTCTGAACAAGATGAGTTGGTAAGTCTTATATATTTCAACAGAATTATGAAAAGAAGGTTATTGAATTTTATACATTTACATGATATTGATTAAAATAGTACATGCATGTCAGCCATAGTGACACAAGCCTGTAATCCCAGCACTTGAGAGGAAGAGGCAGGAGTTCCAAGCTGGCTTGGGCTGCATAAGGAGAGGAGACACTATCTTCAAAAAATGTAAATGAACAAAAAACAATAAGTCAAACTCTCAAACCAACCAAACAACTGATAAGTCTAACCAAGACAAAAGAAAACAAAAACAAAACAAAAAACTCAGACATGAAAAAAACAGAATCTAGAAGGTGTCTCCGGCTCTAACATGTGCCATCGATCTTTCTGCATACTCCTTTTTTCTTGCTGTTTTTATTTGTTGAGACAGATGTTAGATATAGACCAGTCTGTATAACTGTATAACTCAGGCTGGCTGTAAGCTCATGATCTTCCTGCCTCTGCCTCCTACCTGCTGGGATTACAAGTGTGTACACCCCAACACTTGGCTCTCTTGCACATTTGTATAGAAATTTTCCATATTTGTTGTGAAAGTAACATAGACTATGTTACTTGAGAAACCTAGTGAAGTCTATTTTTTTAAAGTTAGAAATGTGTTAAAAACATTATAACTTTCTAATTTAAATTCTGGTGTATGGAAAATCTTTATGTGTGTGTGTGAGATGATTTGAATCTGACATTAGTACGCTCATCTTACACCTGAACAGTGCTGTGGTACATTGAAATTGAGAGCTGTACTATTCCATGATAATAAATTCCTTTGGAGAAGATGGTAAGTGAGCTGATCACACACCCTCATCCGAGCTCTTAGTGATGCTAATTTAACAGCACACCTAACAAATGCATGCTGTGTTGAAGCATATGCGACTTATTAATACTTACAGACTGACACTCTCTTTCCAGATGGCTGATATTTCAAAAAGGATACAGTCCTTAGAAGATGAATCAAAATCTCTCAAATCACAAGTAGCTGAAGTAAGTTGAATTACTCTAATTGGTCTGTTACTTTTGAAAAACATTTACATTTTATTTATTTATATATGTGAGTACAGTGTAGCTGTCTTCAGACACACTAGAAGAGGGCATCAGATCTCTTTACAGATGATTGTGAGCCACCATGTGGTTGCTGGGATTTGAACTTAGGACTTCTAGAAGAGCAGTCAGTGCTCTTAACCACTAAGCTATCTCTCCAGCCCAACATTTACATTTTTATTATATTTTTATTATTAGGTATATTAGTCAGAGTTTTCTAGAGGAACAGAACTAATAGGTGTCCTCTCTTTCTCTCTCTCTCTCTCTCTCTCTCCCCCCCCCCCCAATCCATCCATCCATCCATCCATCCAAGCCTCTATCTAAGGGGGTTTGTTAGAGTGGCTTATATGCTATGGTCCAGCTAGTCCAACAATGGCAGTCTACCAGTGAAATGTCCAAGAATCCAGTAGTTCATTCTATGGGGATGAATATCTAACCGGGTCTTCAGTATACATTAGAATCTTAAAGAACTAGGCCCTGATGCCAGTGAGAGTGTGAGAGCAAGTGAAGAGCAAAGACTTCCTTCTTCCATGTCTTTTCTATCAGCTGCCGCCAGAAGATTTGGCCCTTAGTAAAGGTGGATCTTCCCACCTCAAAAGGTGCTGATAAAGGTGATCTAAGATCTGTATTAAAGGTGCTTCCTTCCCACTTCAAATGGTTTAATTAAGAAAAATGCCTCACAGGTATAGCCAGCCTGCTTGGGTTTTAGTTACTTCCAGATATAGTTAAGTTTATAACCAAGAATAGCCATCATGCTGGGCTATGGTGGTGTACACCTTTAATCCCAGCACTTGGGAGACAGAGGCAGGTGGATCTCTGAGAGTTCAAGGCCAGCCTGGTCTACAGAGCAAGTTCCAGGACAGCAGGACTACATATAGAAACCCTGTCTTGGAAAACCAAACCAACAACAGCAACAAAAATAGCCATCACATTAGGCAATAAACTATTCTGTTAGTATTTGAGATGAAGGGATTCTTAATATGTACGTTTTAAACCTGAGTTACTTCAGTGACGTTCATTTTCACTAGATAGCTTTAAACTATGGACATATCTGAACACTCCTGAGGTTGTGTAACATTTAATAGAAACACAAGTTGCCCTCCTATGATATAAAGTGTAGGAGAGGAGACAGAGGGTAAGGAGTATTGTGGCTCTCCTTCTGGAATAAGCACTCTAACACCAGTGAGGGCAGAAGAGAGAAGATGTCACCAGAAGCCAGGACAGCTGAAAGGCTGCCCTGCCGAGTCTAGTCTGTATTCTCATTTTATACTCTAAAAGCACAAGATGGGGCAGGCAGGCAAGCAAGACTTTACAGAAGTGTCCCTGGCAGTCAGCAGGTTGTTGAGGGCAACGACCCATTGTTTTGGCTATTTCTCCAGGTCATTCTGCCCTAGGTAGCAGTGAAGTCATGCTTAGCATATAGGGAATGCAAGCAGGGCTGGAATAAATAAACAATAAATTTGTTTAGTGTAGTCACTAAATAAATCAATAAAGCAGTATCTAATGATTGGACTTTCTAATCTTTTCTACTTCAGTAGTTAACAGAATTGACTGCACAGTTCTTGGAAGGTTCAATAATTTGCTCAGAGTTACATCGTAAGTGAGTGGTAGGGCTAGGACTGAGTCCTGGGGCTCAACCAGCCTTGTTTGCTTCATCATGTGCCTCTGCTGTTAATAGTGGCATGTTTTGGCCTTTGCCTAAGTTCTGTGTTCTGTGGAGAATTTATAAACCCGAGGGGTTCTGTTGAGTTGTTATAAACTGTGTATTTGTTTTGTTTAGGCCAAAACAACCTTTAGAGTATTTGAAATCAATGAAGAGCGACTCAAGGGAGCAATAAAAGATGCCTTGAATGAAAATTCTCAACTCCAGGAAAGCCAGAAACAGGTTTGTAGCCTATACAGACTCTTTTAGATACTGAATATATATAGATTTTGAATGTTCTGGGTAAACTGATCCATGAATGGAATCATATTCATGAGGGGTCATTGCTGAAGAGCTCAAGGCCAGGGCAGTCTCCCATGCATACTTTGTATCTCTGGTAAAGGGTTGAAAGTATTTCTTTCTCTCTTTGTCTTCTCCCATGAAGGAACTAAGCCAAGGCAGTCAGCATTCTGATAACTGCAGCAAACAGCAGTTAACACCAACCCTCAGTAGAGAATACTAGTAAGAGTTAATGTATTACCAGTCGGGGGCCTAAAGGAAGGAGGAGCTTTGGGGCACATAAAATGAAACTGTAGCTTTTACTCTTACCCCCCCCCCCCCCAAGCACTCCTACATATAGACCCTCTCTTCTGTTCTCCCAAAACAGTATTTGGCATGGGAATTCTGTCTTGTCTGTTTGTCCGTCTGTCTCTCTTCCCACCAGTCTTTCCGCCTCTGTCTCTTTCCCTCCCTTCCTTTCCCTCCGTTGTTTCCCCTCTCCCTTCCTTCCTTTCTGTGGTGTACATGTGTGTGTGTGTTGTGAGAATGTGAGTGTGCACGTTATGACTTGGTGTCGGTCCTTGCCTTCCCCTTGTTTGAGACAGTCTCTGTCCTTTTTCTTTTGTGTATGCCTGGGTAGCTAGTCTGCAGCCTTCTAGGGATTCACCTGTCTGCCTTCCATCTCTCCATAGGAGCAGTAGGATTATAGAGATTGTGCTATCCATCTGCATTGTATGTGAGTTCTGGGGACTTGAACTCAGGTCTTCATGCTTGACGGCAAGTGCTTTGACTCATCTTCCCAGCGTAGTAGTGTGAAGATTCTCTAAATAGCAGTCTCTCTGAGCCATGTGCTGGGACTTGATTATATATTGTGTTGACCAACATTTTATTTTTCCTATTGTTAGTAGTTGCTTGGTTTTCTGTAATACATATTTGTAATGTTTTCCTCTATGCTCTTTGAGAGATGGAAATGTTGTGCAGTTGACTGCTTTAGCTAATTTGTTCATTTAAATTTTCTCTCCTTTTCTCCTTCCTTCCTTCCTTTTTTTTTTTTTTTTGAGACAGTCTCTTAGTGTAATTTAGGGTGGCCTAGAACTCACTGAGATATTCTTAACTGCTGGCATCATAGGTATGTACTACTATGCCTGCTGCTATCTGTTTCTTCCTCTTCCTCTTCTATATGCTCATGTGTATGCCTGCTGCTGTCTCTTCCTCCTCTTCTTCTATATGCTCATGTGTATGCCTTGAGTGTGGATATATACACACATGTGCAGGTGCCTCTGGAGGCCAGAAACATCAGATTCCTCACAGAAGTTGAGTTATAGGCACTTATGAGCCAACTGATATATGTGAGGGGAGCCCTGCTTCAGTCCTAGGCAAGAACATAGGACTCAAACCCTGAGCCATCTCTCTTCCCCCATCGTCTTTGTGAAGCTGTTTCTTGGGAACATAGATCCTCTTGGTCTAGTAAAGGTGTTCTGTAGATCGACTGGCCTTTGTTGTCCTGAGGCTTCACTTCACTCAGCTGCTAAGAAGTCTTTTTTTCTCGTCTTAAATGTTCTATTTCCTGTATCGAAGTCTTGCTTTTTTTGTAGTTGTTTTGATTAAGCTTTCAGATAAAGAAGTATTCGAAGTAATTTTAAAGAGGTTTATAGCTGAAAATTCCTATCTTTCACTTTTAAAAAAAAGATTTCACTTTTAAATTCATTATTATTTTAAGTACATGTATGTGTGTGTCTTTGTGTGCATTTGTGGTCATGATTAAGGTGTCCTCAGCGGCCAGGAGAGGGTGGTGGGTCCACTGGAGTTAGTTATAAGCAGTTGTGAGCAGCCTGATGTGGATGGGTTGGGAACAGAGCACAGGACCTCTTGGGGGAGAGTGTGCGGTCTTCCCACTGTGCACTTGCTCCGGCTCCCAGGTGCCCTTCACATTTCTAATATTTTGATGATACTCATTTGTGCTGCCTTTTCTTCCTTACACAAGGTTGACATTGCTGTTTTGTCTCCTCTTTCCACCTTTGGTTTTGAGAACCGAATTCTGTATAGAATATGGGGTCTTTTTTTGCCTTTTTTGTTCCTGCTGTTTGCTTCACAAACTGTTAATACCGCTCCCTAATCCCTCTCCCTCACCCGCAGGGTTTCTTTTTGTAGCTGTGAATGCTCTGGAACTCAATCTGTATACCAGGTTGGCCTCGAACGCCTGCCTCTGCCTCCCAAGCACTGGGATCAAAAGTGTGTGTGACTACTGCATGGCTTAATTTATTTTTTGTTTTGGTATGCTTTTCTCCTGTTTCATTGTTGAGGATATTGTGTCTTTTGCATTTATTTTCTGTTTTACCTAAAAGGCTTACTTTTTATTTTCAGATATTTAGGGATTCATGGCTGTCTATTTAATTATGAAGCAGCCCAAATCCAATGGGAAGATTTGAGAGTGTCCTTGGTGTTTTTTCCTGTATTGTGACATGGCTGTGGTGTTTCTGTGAGGCTCCCTAGTTGTTCGTATCTGAAGATTGTTTCCATAGAAGTAATTCTGCATCAGTTTTCATTTGGGAGGAGTTAGCTTTTTCTAGCAGTCTTGCAGCTCAGGGAGGTCAGGAAACGGGTATCTCACTGCTCAGCAAGTCAGCTTCTGCCTCAGCTCTTACATTTTCTCTGTTACGCCTACTTTCCCATCTGGTTGAGTTATCCCAGAGTCTCAGGCTCAATATTTCCAAAGAATAACTGTTTTGACTCCGTGTGTGTGTGTAAAATCAAGATAAGAGATGAGTGGCATAAAATGAGAGGGTGTGTATATGCATGTTCTAGAAGACAGAAACAGGAAGGGAGGGAGGAAGGAAGAAGGAACCCTGGACCAGTGCAAGTGATGGGACTGAGTATGGACCCCCTCCGAGAGGTGCCAAGTGCTTTTAACTGCTCAGCTGTCTCCTCGGCCCCCACTTCTCCCCTTGTAGTTTCCACTCATCCTGTGGTTGTTACTGCCTTCAGACCATGAGCCTTTCTGGGTTGTGTTACATCATCTTAATTTTTACCTTTTCTGCTCAGGTTTCTTCTATTGCCTGTGAAGTCTTCTATCACAATTATGTCTCTGCCTTCTTTCTATTTTTCTATTTCTATAGTTTTCTTGTCTTCATCTCTTCTCTTCCTCCACCTCCTCTTCCTCCACCTCCTACTCCTCCTTCTTCTCTTCTTTTCTCCTTCTCTTCCTCTTTCTTCCTTTTTCTCTTCTCTTCCTCCTCCTGTTCCTCCTCCTCTTCCTCCTCCATTTCTTCTTCCTCCTCCTCCTCCTCCTCCTCCTCCTCCTCCTCCTTCTCCTCTTCCTCCTTCTCCTCCTCTTCTTTCCCTTTCTGGGTTGATGCCTTTTCCTTTTCCATTTTTGTTCTACCATCTTAGATTTTTGAGAACATGGTGGTGATGCCAGTTGTGAATTTTCCATGCTATAATTAAAAGTACCCCACCCTACACCCTGTAAAATCTTATGTAGCCCAGGCTAGACTGGAACTCACAGTGCACTTCAGGCTGGAATTATCTGTAGACTATCTGATCTAGACAATAGTCTTAAAGGTTCCCTATCTTTAGGACAAAACATCCTGGTGACTAAAAAATACCCTTAAGGTAAGTGAGAGATGTGGCATGTTCTGTGGGATTTTGTGTGATAAAAAGAATTAACAGGATTCAGCACATAAGTATGTGTCAAAGACCTCGTATTGGATAAAAATTTACTTTGGAAATCATTTGAAGAATATTTGTTATTTTACACTCTTCTGTTGTGAAAGTTCTTTGTAGGTGGGTGATGGTGGTGCACACCTTTAATCTCAGGACTTGGGAGGTTGAGGCAGGTTCATCTCTGAATTTGAGGCCAGCCTGGTCTACAGAGCAAGTTCCAGGACAGTCAGGGCTACATGGACAAACCTTGTCTTGAAAAACCAAAACCAACCAACCAAACAAAAACATTCTTTAAAATAGGACCACATCTGGCTTCCTTTTTAAAGTAGCAGCCCTCCTTCTTAATATCTTTAATGATAATCTAAGTATTTAAATAAATGTGTTATGTTGACTTTTACATCTTCGGTTACTGTTTTCATTTCAGCTTTTACAGGAATCTGAAATAATGAAAGAACAAGTGAATGACCTGGATAAACAGAAAGTGACATTGGAAGAGTCGAGAGCACAGGCAGAGCAAGTTCTAAGTGAGAGGGAAACTGAGATTGAGGTAACGGCCCTTCACTCTGGGACTGCTTGGCCACAGCTCGTAGCTTCTTGAAGATACATAGATAGTCAGTTCCCTGACTGTATCCGTCCAGTATTTTAGCTTGGTATTTATCACTAAAAAAGAGAATAATGGTTTTTTATTTTTTCTTGGTATGTTGACATCTGCTGCTAAGAAGATGTTAAAAAGACTCTGAGAAATTTGATTTATCATTTTTATGAATTGACTGAATATTCTTAGAATCTCTACTAGTTGGTGTTACTTTTTATCTATATAAAAACTTTTTTTTTCTTTTTTAAATTTTTTGGTACTTTATTTACATTTCAAATGTTTTCCCGTTTCCAGGTCTCCTCTTTGGAAACCTCCTATCTCCTTCCCCTCCCCTGCCTCTATGAGGGTACTTTTCGTCTATATTAAAACTTTTTAAAAACTTTTTATTTATTTACAGTTGTCAGTCCCCTCAGTCTCCCCTCCCACAGTTCCTCATCCCATTCTTCCTCCCCCTTGCCTCCGAGAGGGTGCGTCCTGCACACCACCAGACCTCCCCCTTCTCTGGGGCCTCAAGATTCCTGACCCAGAATTGTCCCTGTCTAAAAGAACTTCAGGGACAAAAATGGAGCCTAAAGGAAAGGGTTCCGTTTCCAGTGAGCGGCCCAACTTGGGATCTGTCTCATGGGGGACACCAAGGCCTGACACTGCTATGCCGTGGTGTGCTTACAGAGGGGAGCCTGGCATGGCTGCCCTCAGAGAGGCCTCACCAGCGGCTGGCTCAGACAGAAGCAGATGCTCACACCCAACCATTGGACTGAAGTCAGGACCCTAGGGTTGATTTAGGGGAAGGATGGAAGAAGCTGAAGGGGAGGGCGACTCCACAGGAAGACCAGCAGTCTCAATTTACTCAGACCCCAGGGAGCTCCCAGAGACTGAGCCACCAACCAGGAGCATAAGCAGGCTGGTCTGAGGTCCCTGGCACATATGTAGTAGAGGTCTGACCTCAGTGGGAGAAGGTTGGTCTGAGAAGGTGGCTCACTGGATACAGGCTTGTATTTTATAAGCCTGATGATGTGAGTTCAGATTCCCAGGAGCCAGTAAAAGCTGGATACAGTAGCCTAGTATCTAATGCCAGTAAACGTGGAGGGCATTTTATTTGTGCCAGAAACTCCAAAGAAAGGAAAGAAATTGGCAAGTAGTTTTAGGTGGCCCTTTAAGAGAAGTACACAGTGTGGAGTTGCTTTGGTTCTTGTACCATCACTCCCAGTCTTGGCCATTAGGCTCAGAAGCGATGTTACCTATGTTACTAGAAATTGTTCCTTACTCCAGAAGATTAAAAAAAGCACTGCTGAGCCAGGCATGGTGGTGCACATCTTTAACCCTAACACCGGGGAGGGAGAGGTAGCAGTAGGTGAATTTCTGTGAGCTGCAAGCCAGCCATTTAGTTGAATAAATCAAACATTTGTGGCTAATTTTGTTTTTCATTATGTTGATATCTTTTGTGGGTATGTACAAGGGAGTTTCGGTGTTCTTAGAGACTAGGGGTGTTGGATCCCCTGGAGCTGAGGTCACAGGTAGTTGTGAGCTGCCAGAAGTGGTGCTGGGAATTGCATTTGGGCCTTCTGCAAAAGTAATATCTGCCTTCAAATGCTGAGCCATGTCTCTAGCCAGAGAGGTTTATTTCTCTTTAGTTGGGTATATTTGTATGTGGCTGTATGTAGGTATGTGCTTGTGAGTAGTGTTCAAGAAGGTCCATGATCTATTTTTACAGATCTTGGAGAGATTTGATACCACACAACTTTTACCTGCACATGTTAGTGACCACTCTTAAAAATAAAACTTAATTAGAAAAAAACACAAAAACCCTCAGTATTTGTGTGTGTAGGTCAGAATGTGAGTGCCACGGGTGTGGATGCCTACCGAGGTCACCAGAGGGTGTTAGATCCCGTAGAGCTGGAGTTACTCATGGTTGTGAAAGGCTGCTGTGGGGGCTGGGAAATGAACCGAAATCCTCTAGAAAAGTAAAGAGTTCTTGAATGCTGAGCCATCTCTTCAGCCCACCTCCTACTTAGTAAGACATGTAAGAAATGAAGAAAAGATTTTAGGGGTTGGGGAGGTCCTCAGAGGGTTGGTGCACTTACTGTGGCAGTGTGAGGACCTGAGCACCCACTTACAAGATGAGCGTGGCTGTGCACACCTGCAAGCCCAGCGCTGGGCAGAGCAGTGCTGAGGCTTCTCCAGCAGAGCAGCGGTCTGGTTCTGTGAGCAGTCCTGACTCCAGGCAAGGAGCCAGAGGGACAGAGAAGACACTTGACGCCCTCCTCCTGCCTCCTGCTTGTGCAGCTGCTGTGCACCTGCATACTCACAAGCATGGGATGCACACAGGAGAAAAGATTTCACTGTTGTAGTCATAGGATGTTTAGCAAGAAAAAGCCATTATAAAATACTGTTGATTTAGAAAGTGGTTTTCTCTCTCTCCTTTGTTTCTTTGTTCTTTCTCTCTCCCTCCCTCCCACCCCCTTCCTGTTGCTCCCTCCCTCATCCTTCCCCCCCTTTCTCCCTCCCTCCCTCCTTCCCTTCTTTCTTTGATACAAAGTCAAACTATATAGCCCTAGTTAAACAGACTACTCACCTTGTAGACCAGGCTGGTCCAAAACTCTCAGAGATCTGCCTGCCTCTGCCTTTAAATTAAAGATGTAGTACCATACTCGGCAAGTTTTGTTTTTTATTTTTTAAGGTCTAATAGTCAATAAATGTTATAGTTAAAAAAACAAAAACAAAAACCACACCCAACAACTGTTAACATACCTCAGTGGCACTTAGAAAATTAGAGCACATGAGGACTTATTTATGTGGATTGGTTTAAACATTTGTATTATATTTTTTAATTTATTTGTGTATGCATGTGTGTGGGATATGTATAGAGTTCAGAGGACAGCTTTTGGGAATCGGTTTTCTTCCGTGTGGGTCCTGGGTTCAAGCAGGTCATCACTGGGGGCAGATGCCTTTATCTGCTGAGCCATTTCTTTGGCCTGGGATTGATTGATAGGCTACTGTACATTTCTAAACTGTAAAGCTGTTAGCAGAGTCTTAACCTTCTTACCTTCTGTTTTTCTGTTTGTTCACTGTCCAGTCTCTGATCAAGAGCCTGCTAAAGATGAAGGACTGGGCTGCTGTGCTTGGAGAAGACATAGCAGATGATGGCAATCTGGACTTGGACATGAAGAGTGGTCTAGAAAACACTGCTCCCTTAGGTGTGGTGACTGACTTCCTGCTTCTTCTGCATTGCGCATGTGTGCTGTGCTCCTTGTACACTGGTCCTTGGTACATGGTGTTCAGCTGCCCGAAATGCCGTCTGCTCTCACCACCTCATGGCTAGATTTTCTAGTAAATCTTTCTTCACCTCTTCAGTGTTGGAGCCCCCTTCTGCTTTGTCCTGGGTGTCACACGTCTTCCATTACAATAATGTTAGGATTTGGATCATAACCACTCTGGTGTCCATCTCTCTTGCTAATTGTATAGGTGTCAGAATAACTTAATTCATGATGCCTTTTTGCTTTAGACAATTATGGTACTTAAGTTTTGTTTGCCACAAACGTACTGCTGTTGCTTGTTATATTATGGTATTCAGAAAACTATTGTTCATTTAGCCACTTATTGTATTTTTAAGCCACGTCTCTTGATTTGTTAGAATTTAATTTGAGAAAATTAAATAATAATGATAAAAATAATACAGGAAGGTCCCGTATACCCTAGACCTAATTTGCTCCATTGGTGATTCCTAAACTTTATGTCCTGTCTCTTGGCTCCCCAACCTGTTGTATAAAGTAGTCTTCACAGAAGCTAGTTTTTAAGTTGTCTAGTAGAGGCCTGTAACTGTACCTCGTTGATGACACCTCTATGTGCTGTGCTTTCTCCTGTCCTTATATACTGTTAGAAGTTTAATTTATTACACAGCCACAGTCAGAGACTTAGAGCAGCAATAACAAAGCAGGATGTACAATATATTGTTAGGAAGCCATGGAACTCCCAGTGCTGGAGCAGATTGTCTAATTGAGATGACTGCAGAGTGAGAAATGAACAGAATCCCTGCGGGTCATGTCTCAGGGAGAAAATGCTAAGACACGTCCTCATGCTGCTCAGAATGACACGTAATAGCCGTGCAGTTTAAAGTTGTCATAATGGAGCCATGTGTGACACCCAGGACAAAGCAGAAGGAGGCTCCAACTCTGAGGAGGTGAAGAAAGATTTACTACAAAGTCTAGCTATTTGAGGTGGCCAGAGTGGGTAGTATTTTACACAGGCTGCTGCTAAAACAGGTAAGTGTACTTATTTGTACTTTTTCATGTGTACCTTATCATGTAAGAAATAGTTTTCTAATAGAATTTATGATTAATATTACTTTATTTGGAGCTATTATTTCACTAATATGTTGGATGCTGTAACGCCATAAGAATCCAAGAATAGTTAAGTCTGTTTAGGTGAATATTGAGTTCTTACGGACTCTATAGTTAGTACTTTGATTGCTTTTAAGGTCCAGTTTCCTGAGAGTAGGTCACTCTACTTTATACAAACTGTTATTTTTAGTTAGGCTAATTTTTTTTTTTTTCTGAGACAGTGTCTCACTGTAGCTCAAGATAGTCTAGAATTAACTTTGTAGCCCAGGCTGGCCTCAAACTCATGGTCTTAGCCTTTGGAGTGTTGGGATTACAGGCAGGAGGTACTAACTGAGCTCAGCTCCAGACTGTTTATTGTGGCAAGAAGAGGGGTTGTAAGATTAGCTGAGGGGATAATGAATCCATTTGGATGTCTTCAGTAATTATGGTTTCATTTTTTCACTTAGATAATCAGCCAAAGGGAGCTTTGAAGAAGCTGATTTATGCAGCTAAGGTTTGTTTTATTATGTAAATACAAAGATGGGAAAAAAACCCCATAGCAGGGATTAAATCTACATGTCCTGAGTAACTAATTTAAAGATTGGTTTTATTTTTTTTCCATATAAGGTTATCTGAGAAATTAGGATTTTCTTTCTTTTCTTTCTTTCTTTCTTTTTTTTGGTTTTTCAAGACAGGGTTTCTCTGTGTAGCCCTGGAGGATTTTCTTTATCAATCGCTTTTATATTAACTTTAAAAATTAACATATTTTTAGAATTTAGAAAATTTCAAGTCCTACGGTAACCCTTTCAGTTAAAAATACTTTAAAAATGTTTATTTACTTCATAGTTCCCTTTGTGTATTGTTTTTCATCTGGTTTTATTATTTTCTTACGCCGATAGCTCCATGTCCTATTTTGAGAAGTAAATAATGGCTTTGTTCTTCTGGTTTATTCCTTCTACCTGTTCTTAGGTAATGTGTCTGAGAAGTCCAGATAATGTAGTGTGAAGGCTGCTTTACGTCAGCCTGAGGGAAGACAGCTGGGGAGCAGTGTGGGGTATATCGGGGAGCCGTGTGTAGGCTGTGTAATTGATGATTGCTTTTTTCTACATTCCTTCTTTAAAGTTAAATGCTTCTTTAAAAGCCTTGGAAGGAGAAAGAAATCAAATTTATACTCAGTTATCTGAAGTGGATCAAATAAAAGAAGACCTTTCAGGTAAGATTCTTCTCAGTGAGTTTGTCTCCTAAAGAGAATGAATTGCTGCTGAGTTTTTCAATTATTGGTAAAGACATTTTAGCTCTTATGAAATAATTTTTAAAGCATGTAAGACTATGGATTTCAGTATGCCTTAGCGAGTGATTGCTGGGAAGGAACACCATGACCACGGCAGCTCTTATAAAGGAAAGCATTGAACTGGGGCCAGCTTACAGTTCATAGGTTTAATTCATTGTGATCATGGTGGGAAGCATAGTAGACATGATGCTGGAGAAAGAGCCAAGAATTATACTTCTGGATTGGCAGGCAGCAGGAAGAGACCGAGACAGTGGGACTGGCTTGAGCATTTGAAACCTCAAAGCCCACACCCTCAGTGACACACTTCCTCCAACAAGGCTACACCTCCTAATAGTGCCACTCTCTATGGACCTGTGGGCCTGTGGGAGCCGTTTTCATTCAAACCACTACATAGTGTTACATGTTTGATATAGCTTTAGTTGCTAAAAAGTATCAAATTGATTCTAGGACAGTCAAGGCTACACATAGAAACCTGTGTTGAATGCCCCTCCAATGTTAATTGAACATTTTTATTTATGAATTTTTTCAATTGTGAAATTGATATTTAGTATTGAAACTAGTATGGTAGATTACTTTAATGTGTGTGAGTGTGATACACACTCACATACATATATATAGTTTATTAGCATGTGTAAGAGTAATGTTAGATCTATGAAAATAACTTTTTATAGTAAAAACGTTAAGAAATTTTGCTGATAGCATTCACATTGAAAAATAAATTCTATCAGTTATGTTTGGAATGTTTAAAAAATGAGTATAAGTTGTGTATTATTTTGTTAAAGAAGAATTCATATTTTTATATCTGAAAAGAATGTTTGGTCATATTCAAATGTCTGCCCTGATTAACTCTGAATATAGGGCCACAGGCAGCTTTTTAGCTTATTTCTTCTAATCTACATTTTCTTTTCTTTTTACTTTCTAAAAATGTCTATATTGATCCAGTTGCATGTATGTAAATCATGCATCACTAGCCAAGTTTCTGCTTACAGAGCTTTGCTTTTCCTGCCTGGTCTTTCAGTGCATGTTTCTTAAAAAACTTTTTTTTTTAGATTTTATTTATTTCATGTATGTGAGTACACTGTAGCTGTCTTCAGACACACCAGAAGAGAGAATCAGATCTCATTACAGATGGTTTTGAGCCACCATGTAGTTGCTGGAAATTGAACTCAGGACCTCTGGAAGAACAGGCAGTGTTCTTAACTGCTGGGCCATCCCTCCAGCCCTCAGTGCATGTTTCTAACTATAGACTAACAGTTGCTGACAAGGGCCCCTTTACTGGCTACATAGCTGAGAACAAACAAACCAGAAACAAACACACACTCCTGCTCAGTGAGGACAAGAAAGAAATAGCCAGCATTTAGTCAGCTATTGCTACAGCTGTCCAGAGCTTTTCTCTTTAATTCTCAGCTTATTCTGTCTTATACAGAGCAGTCAGACCTGTCTGAATCTGGACCAATGCTCTATAGGAGACTACATCGCTGGGAGGCCAGCGTCAGTGTACTCTTTTGTCCCTCTACAGCCATCAAGACCTGCATCAAGATCTGATGAGGAAGGGACAAAATGGGTCCTTGTTAAATAAGTAAAATGTACAAAAAGATGAACCATTGGATATAAAAATTACTAAAAAATTATCATTGCTGTACATATCATTATAATATATGTATATATATTATATATACAAATCATTTTTATTAGACCTGAAAAAATGGTAGTCTAACTTAAAAAAAAAAAAAAAAAAGGTGCTCTTAGCATAGAATAGTGCTGAGAGCCTGGAAGGTCACGGAGAGTAAATACTGTGTTCTTAGCATAGACTAGTGCTGAGAGCCTGGAAGGTCACGGAGAGTAAATACTGTGTTCTTAGTATAGACTAGTGCTGAGAGCCTGGAAGGTCACGGAGAGTAAACACTGTGTTCCTGGGGCCCTGTAGCGGATGTTACCATAAGTGTGCCTTAGTAGGGAGTGCCGGTGAGCAAGGGACCAGTTCACCAGTCATCCCATTGTTTCCTGCAGTCTGTTGGCCAGTGGAGACCTGTGTCTGTGTACAGCGTTCCTCTTAATTCAACCACTCAGTGTATCATAAAGACTTTGGCTGATTGATTTTTGTTGTATATGGGCCTTTCCTTCTAATCATCTCTCTCCCCTAGTCTCTGCCTCACTGAAATACTTTCCAACAATCTTTCTTTTGGAGTCGGTGTTTTTATGTAACCCCGGGCTGTCTTGAAGTCCTGACCCTTCTCTCTGAGCCTCCCATATTCAGGCTCATGAGTACCATGCCTAGCCTATACAGTACCCTGATAAAATAAAATATATGGGCTGGTGAGACAGCTCAATGGGTAAAGCCCTCTGCTGAGCCTGACTACGTGAGTTCAGTTCCCAGCAGAAGGAGAGATCTGACCCCTGCTAGTTGTCCCCTGACCTTTGACTCCTTGACCATGTAGGCACATAACCCGCCCCTACCACCACACTTTTTTTTTTTTAAAGTTTAAAGTAAAATAAAGTATGAGACAAATGAGCTAGAGTAGATAAAAATAAAATAATTTGTGTTGTTTTGTAAGATTTCTTTGATATTGTGATTCAGTTACAGTAGAGAGAATACCCATCATTGATTTCTTTCCTATGTAATTGCTTTTGGAATTAGCTGGCAGCATAGATGGGCAATTTTTTTTTTTCTGGTATAGATGTTTTTTCTGATATAGATATAAAAATTTTCTGAAAAACGATTCATGCTTTCCTGTACATGTACCATTTATTAATAATGTATTTACATGAACTTTTTTTGGTATGTACATTTAATTAAATGGTGTCTTAGAATAATTAAATACCATTACATTTAATTACTACACTTTCCCATGTTTGTTACAGTTTTGAACCTGCCCTTTTGAGGCCTACTCCATTCACACATGTTTTAGGAAATGATCTTAGAGGAGATTAGAACTGAGGTTTTCATCATGGTCCTTTAATATTAGAGATGTTTAGAGTTGAAGTAATTATACTGAAAAAGTAGTGGTGTGCTGGTTTATACAGGATATAGAGTTCCGTTGGCTTGTTCCTTTTCAGTTTTGCATGTGTTCTCGTATGTCTGTATTTACACTCGTGTGTGTATGGGGGACAAAGGTTGATGCACAGTGTTTTCTTTGGCTGCTTTCCACATTGTTTATTGAAGAAAGGGTCTCTCCCCAACCCTGGAGCTTGCTAATTTGTCTAGAAGAGCAGGCCAGTGAGCCCCGGATCCTGCTTTGCCTCCTAGCACAGTAGTAAGGCTTACAGGCTTACTTTGATACCCCACTTTTATGTAGATGCTGGGGATCCAAACTCTGGTCCTCATGCTCGTGTAGCCAGTACTTTACTGCCATCTCCCCATTTTCATGGTCATTCTTTTAGGTAGCTTAGCTGTTGAAATCAAGTTAAAGTCATTATTATTCTTTCCCGTCTTGATCTTGTATGAGACATGGTGTCTCATGAAACTGGAAATGAACATTTGTTATCAGCTAGCTTGAATTACAGCATCTGTAAAATTTTGGCTTAAATTAGTAGGGCTGGGTATTTATGGTATTGGTGATTGCGCGCACACACACACACACACACACACACACACACACACACCACGGCTTTGTGCATTCTAGGCACGTGCTCTGCCACTCAGCTGTCTCCACCAGCATGAACTTCAGTGTAACTGAGGTGACGTTTCCTTAGGTTAGAACAGATATTCAGCATATGAAATGGAATGCTGAGTGGAAACACTTGCCTTTGAAATTCTTGTCCTCATAGTGTTCCTTCAGAAGCTACCACCTCTCAGGCTGAAAATCAAATGATAGGACGAGCATGTTGAAGGTTTTGGAGGTCTTCATACTAGTAGCATTAACTATTTAACATAGTGTGTGCAGCATCTCAGTTAAAGAGAAAAGCAATTTGGCAAAGAAAGCATCTTACAGGTTTTCTATTGTTGCTGGAGGAAGTTTGGTTTGTTATTTTTTTTAGTAATTGTCTACGGCTGTATCACTCGGGAGAATGTCCAATCTTTTCTATTTTTAATAGGTTTTATTTTTATGAAATTCCTTTAGTTTTGTTCCTTTATGACTTTTCAATAATTTCTTTAGAGCATATCAAAAGTCTTGAGTCTAAACAAGCATCTTTGCAGTCAGAAAAGACACAGTTTGAAAGTGAGAGCCAGAAACTTCAGCAGAAACTGAAAGTTATAACTGAGCTGTACCAAGAAAATGAAATGAAACTTCACAGGTAAGAAGTGCTGAGTAATTCCATTGAATGGCAAGTGAAATGGCTGTAAAGTAATGGTCCCCAACCTTCCCAGTGCTGTGGCCCTTTTACAGTTCCCATCCATCAAATTATTCTGTTCCTACTTCATAACTGTAATTTTGCTACTGTTATGAATTGTAATATAAATCTCTGATATGTGGCCCCAAAGGGGGCATGATCCACGTTTCAAACTGCTGCTCTAAAGTAAGTGTTATATATTCATGGCATTAAAGCATATGACTATTGAAAGTTACCAACTATATTGCATGATTCACCTTTAAGAATGTTATTTGATCTTGAAACACATTTTTCTTCATGGAAGAAAGTATAAATGATGTTTGAATTTCCAAGCTATCTCACAAAACCTTCCTTAATGTCTAGTAAACAGTTATCAGATTATTGCCTTAAACTAATACTGATAAGTGGGCTCAGGGAATCTGAGTGATCTCTTTGGATGGAACTGCCTGATGTGTGTAAAACTGATTCCTTTCTCCTGTGCAAATTAGTCTTGCTCAGTGCTCCTTATCCTAGTTAATAAATGTCAGTGTCATTTGCCTTGTTTTCAAGGCAGCTGCTCAAGTCACCCTAACGTGTCCCCTTTGTGTCCTCTATTCATCTTGTCACTCTTTCTCTCCTTGGTTAGTATGATAGCCTTTCCCCTCTGCCACTGCTCTGGTTAAAGTGCCATTGGCAGTAGTTGGCTTGTCACAGTAGCCTCCTGAGTGTCATCTTAATACCTTAATTTCCTGCACTGTCTTTTTTCTGTGAGCAGAGAATAACTCTGAAAACATGAATTGTGGTCCCATACCTTGTCCTTCTTGGATCCCCCCTCCCCTAAGTACATTTAAATAGCTTGAATGCAAAACTTCATCTTACCTATCAGTACCTGCTGTAACCTGCCTTCTGGCTATCTCTGTAGCTCATTCTATTTCTTTTTTTCTTTGTTGCTTTCTGTGGACACTGGCTTTTTTGAGTTTTGGTGTGTCAAGCACATCTGTATCTTAAGGTCTTTTATGCATGTTTCTTTTGACTTCAGTGGTTGGTGTTCCCCATCTGTGTTTGTATGGTTTGATCCTTTGTTTTATTTGAGTCTAGGTTCAGCTGTTATCTTAAAATGCTTCCTTGGGTACCCTAACTAAAACAATACCTGAACATCAAGTGTGTCCTCCACTGCTAATAAATGTAAACTCTGGGAGAAATACTATTTTTTGTTTATATTCCCAGTGCCTAAACTGGGAGGAAAGTGGTAGGTTTCCTGCCAATATTTGTTGAAATATGGATATGTATCCTCAATGCGTGCGGTTGATGTTAGGCTGCACTTGTGCATACTGATGCCCAGATGGAGGAAAGAAGACCCTGAAATACTGATCCAGAGACTGCAGATTTTCAAGTACAGATTATAGCATAGATTTTTCATTGTGAAACCTCGCAGACTTCCATTTCCCTTTAGGAAGTTAATGAAAGTTGCAAGTCTGTATCCTTCATACATTCTGGATGTAAAGTTGCTCTGTTGATAAAATTTGTTTGTAACCTTCAAAAGCCTGCTCTTACAGAGCTTTCGTGGCCTTTCATGGATATGCTGAGAATGATGAAGGACTTGAGTTTCCCAGTTGAGGACGAACACAGCAACTTCCTTCAGTTCTTAGTCTGTAAACAAGTTCCCGTCTTGCAGTTACTGAGTGCCACAGTGTTTGAGAGCCATTTATTTGGTGACTTAACTCTTCACATAGACTCAAGCATATGCTTGAGAGCTCTTGAGTGTTCCTGATGGTAAGAAGGCCACGATGTATTTTGTGCAGAAAATACCAAGTATCAGATAAATTTTGTTTGGGCATAACTTACAGTGCTGTTGTCTGTGAGTTTAATGTTAGGAAATCTACAATATATATAAAATAAGGCATCTTTTATTTTGTAAGACTGCTTCATGTGACGACCTGCTGGCTTGACCTTGGTATATAGTCAACGACCTTCAACTCCTGGTCTTCCTGCTTTCACTCCCAAGTGCATAGATTAAAGGTGCTTGTCACCGTTGGAGGATTTATACATTTATTTTTTAGAATATATTGCTTTAAATTATGTGTGTGTGGGGGGGTGGGTCTGTGCACATGAGTGCAGGTGCCTGCAGAGGCTAGAAGTGTTGGATTCCCCCTGGAACTATAAATACATGCAGTTATGAGCCACGAGATGTGGGTTCTGGAAACTAAACTCAGATCCTCTGCAAGAACAGTGTGGGCTCTTTATTAACTTGCTGAACTACGTCTCTAGCCCATAAACATTTATTTCTATTTTCTGTGTATGTGTGAGTTCCTACATGTATGTCTATGGGGCACATGTGTGCCTGCTGCCCTCCAAGGGCAGAGGATGGCATTGGGTCCCTTGAAACTGGAGTTACAGATGATTGTGAGCCGCCATGTGGGCGCTGAGAACAACCTGGGCCTATGCAAGAGCAGTGAGTGTTCTTAAGCGCTAAGCCATCTCTCTAGTCCCTGGCAAGTTTTAAATAAAGTATCTCTATATAAAACAAAGTTGTGCATTGTTTAGTTGGTAAGTTTTGTGAAGAAAGGTTAACAGAACAGTAAGCTTACATTATCCCCAGGAAAAGTGGCCCCAGTATTTGCTAATTAACAGTTTATGGACACTTAGAATAGAATGAGCTCAGATAGCAAAAATCTACTCTATGTATTTGAAAAGTAGTAGAGAATATTAATGCTCTATAGAGATATGGCTGCTGGATGGTTGGTTACCTCATTTACTTCCAGCCCCTGTACTGTACTTGGCTTCTTGGTGTGTTTTTCAGAGATCTGTTGATACATAGTATATGACTGTAGTAGGTTTCTCTGTACTGCGTTTTCCTTTGTGTGTCACAGGAAAAATAGTCCCTTCTGTATAGCTGCTGACTACTTAAATGTTCATGAAAAGCCGAACAACAATCTGGCACACACTAATGGCTCAGTGAGTTACCTGTTACCCACTATTAGTAGAAATAAAAAGAGTGACAGGGTTAGCGCTTGTGCTGGTGTTCTTTATTCTATTAGCATAATTGTAAGGCCTGGAACCAAATCCTTCATTTTAACCACCAGTTAAAAATATGGGAGCAGGTGTGATTGCACAGACCTTTAATCCTAGCCCCCAAGAAGCTGATCTTTGTGAATTAAGAGGCCAGCCTGGTCTACACAGTGAGTTCCAGGCCAGCCAGGGTTACATTGTGAGACCCTGTCTTAAAAACCAAACAACAACAAAAATGAAAAACAAAAAGCCACAGTTTATTAGTTGTTAGCCTCTTATTAACAAACAGAATGCTTTATTTTTACAGGAAATTTTGATAAATGGTACATACTTATAAGTTTTTATTGATATTTATATTGGATAAAATACTTGAGAGTGTTAATAGCAGTAGCACTGTAATGAACAAAATATAATCTTGGGTTTATAATGCTAAATTCTATGTCAGAAATACACAGACCCTTTTGCATGTGACCTTTGCAGTAGTATATAGCAATTGCTTTGTGAGATGCATCAGTTCTGGTGTGATTTCAAAAATGTAGTTGGTTATATGTATTACTACATTAAAAGAAATAAAATACTCTTGTTTTTTTGTTTGTTTTTAAAATTATCTTATGTATTTACATTCCAGCCATTGCCCTCCCTCCCCTCCCCTCCCACAGCTCCTCCTTCTCCTCCTTCCCATTCTAGATGAAACCATCCATTTCATCTAGAGTTTGCAGTTTTGTTGAGTATAGGCTTTAGCAGTAGGATCTGATTATTATTATTTTTTTTAATTTCCTCAATTTCTCATTTTGTTAATTTGGATACCGTCTCTGTGCCCTCGTAGTTTGGCTACGGGTTTATCTATCTTGTTGATTTTCTCAAAGAACCAGCTCTTGGTTTTGCTGATTCTTTGTATCATTCTTTTTGTTCTAACTGGTTGATTTCAGCCCGGAGTGTGACTATTTTTGGCTGTCTACTCCTCTTGGGTGTGTTTGCTTCTTTCTGTTGAAGAGTTTTCAGGTGTGCTGTTAAAGTTGCTTGTATAGGATCTCTCCAATTTCTTTATGAAGGCACTCAGTGCTATGAATTTTCCTCTTAAACCTGCTTTCATTGTGTCCCACAAGTTTGGGTATGTTGTGTCTTCATTTTCATTGAATTCTATAAAGTCTTTGATGTCTCTCTTTATTTCTTCCCTGGCCAAGTTATCATTGAGTAGAGAATTATTCAGTTTCCATGAGTATGTGGGCTTTCTGTTGTTTTCATTGTTATTGAAGTCCAGTCTTAGACTGTGGTGATCTGATAGGATGCATGGTATTATTCCAATCTTCTTGTATCTGTTGAGGCTTGTTTTAAGTCTGATTATGTGGGCAATTTTGGAGAAGGTTCCATGAGGTTTTGGGAAGAAGGTATATTATTTTTTTGGGGGGTGAAATCTTATGCAGATTTGGTTCATCACTTCTGTTAGTTTTACTGTGTCTTTGTTTAGTTTGTTTCAACCTGTCTATTGGTGAGAGTGGGGTGTTAAAGTCTCCTACTATTAATGTGTGAGGTTCAATGTGTGTTTTGTGCTTTAGTAAAATTTCTATTACGAATGTGGGTGCCCTTGCATTTAGAGCATAGATGTTCAGAATTGGACTTTGTTTTGGTGAATTCTTCCTTTGATGAATATGAAGTGTCCTTCCCCATCTCATTTCATGACTTTTGGTTATACTCTTTGTTTTAAGGAAATTAACAGTAGAGGAAAATTACCGATTAGAGAAAGAAGAAAAACTTTCCAAAGTAGATGAAAGAATCAGCCATGCGACTGAGGAGCTAGAGACCTGCAGGTATGCAGCACACATTCTTGTTGGGAAACTCAGTAGCAGGAAACAGTAACTAAAACGATAGTGTTTGCTTGTTTGTTTATTTGTTTGTTTGAGACAGGGTTTCTCTGTGCAGCCCTGGCTGTCCTGGAATTCATTATATAGACCAGGCTGGCCTTGAACTCAGAGATTCGCCCATCTCTGCCTCCTGAATGCTGCGACTAAATGTGTGCACCAGCAGCAGCAGCAGCAGCAGCAGCAGCAGCAGCAGCAGTAAAATGGCTTATATTTTTATTTCGTTACTTTTTCATTCATAGTTCTTTGTATTTTTCAGATATTCAGAAAATATAAGAAGGGAAAAATTTCTTTACAGAGATTTGATACTTAAGTCTCACATTGAATATAGACATTTTATGTGACTGTCAAGAAGTTTGTAAATATTTACTAATGCTGAGTGCAGTGGCATATGCACATTATCCTGCTGCTGCAATCCCAGCACCTGGGAGGTGGAACAGAATGATCACAAGAAAGGCCAACCTTGGCTAAATAGCGAGTTTGAAGCCAGCTTGGCCTACATGAGACCCTGTCTTGTGGAAGGAAAATGGAGAGAGCGGTTAATTCAAGCTTGAACGGCTTTGTTCAAATGGGGAAGCATGCACACAGATTAACATAAAGTAAGTGTGCCATGAGATGGGCCAGTCTCACGTGGCATTTGAGCAAGTGCTTGGCTATAATTTTTTTGTTCAGTCCTCAGTGGATCTAAGGAAACCGTAGGATCTCTGTCAGAAACAGGCAAGCAAAGTGGTGCTCTGAATCATAGTGGGACTTCTCTTTATTCCAGGAAGCGTAAGTTTGCATTTTGTCTAACAGAAATTACCTTTGTTTCATAAAGGCAGTAAGTCATATTTTGCCTTTTAAGAGTTCCTCTCCTGGGACTCTGCTAAGATTACAGGCATCTGAGTTCATCTCTCAGGATTCTACATCCTGGAAATGAAAACCTGAGGACCAGGATGGTGGCATGTGCCTGTGACTCTAGCACTGGGATGGAGAGAGAGGAAATTATAAATTTGCTCAAGGCCAGGCTAGGATTCATGGTGAGACCTTGTTTGTTATATAAATCCTTGTGTGACTCTGTTCTAGCCACACCCAAGCAGCGGTGCTCATAAGGCTTAGTTGAGGTTAAAACTAAGGCAGGAAACCTGCTTTGATGGTGGCCTATGCTTTTGGTCCCAGCACTCAGGAGGCAGAATCACCAGCCTCCTAGGCCAGCCTCCCCAGCGCTGGGATCAAAGGCTTACAGTACCACCCCTGTTTATACTTTTGTAGTCATGTGCTCTCGTTTCTTACTGTATGTTACCATAGTGGAGTAATTACTTGTTCCTTACAGGCAGCGTGCCAAGGATCTTGAAGAAGAGCTGGAGAGAACTATTCATTCTTACCAGGGGCAGGTATGTGTGTGACTTCTGTTGTGTACACAATTAAAGCAGTTTGACTCTTTAGACTGATGCAGGACTGTAGCTTCTTTTCCTCCTGAGGAGTTCGAGAGTCTGAAATAGTTCCAGGGAGCTAAAGATTCTGAAATCTTTTTTTTCTTTCTTTGGGAATGATGATTATGTAGTCCAAATAAATGTCTGTCACCTTTGCAGCCCCATGCTGGGCTCCTTATCTTCTCCTTGGGAACTATGTTATCACATGTGCTTTGTTGGCATTGCAAAAGCTTACATTCTGTTTTTGTTTAAGAGCTCAGTGGAGTAGATGATGTGCATGCATGAAAGTGTATTTTCAAATACTTGAACTGCCTCTTCAGAGATGTTGGGCAGCTTGGGTTTATAGCTTGTGCACTAAATTTTAGTGCTGCGAATGAATTTTTTTTAATTTAAATTTTTTTAATAACTTTATTTTTTAGGTTATTTCTCATGAAAAGAAAGCACATGATAATTGGGTAAGTTTTAAGTCTTCCTAAAGCCCTTTGTCAAATTCCTTTCAGAAAATAGAGTAGTCATTTTAGATTAGGAAAAAAATATGGACAGTATTTAAAAAATAATCACTTCCTATTAAATTTTAGTAATTTTACCAGTGTTGAAAATAGTGTTACAGACCACAGGATGTGCTGAGGAGTGGTCGTCTTTATTTTGTGCCTTATTTGTACTTTTCTTTCTGAATGCACTTAGTTATAAAGTCACATAAATTATAAATTCCTTTTAATGGAATCCTGAGGGCTGGAGAGATGGCTCAGCAGTGAGGAGCACTGCTGCTCTTCCAGTGGTCCTGACCTGCATTTGGTTCTGAGCCTGTCAGCTGGCTCACAAGTGCCTATAATGCTAGTTCCATGTGACCCGATGCCCTCTTGTGTTCTCTTGGCACACTGCCACTCGCATGCGTGCACACACAGCAAGCAGATCATGATCATAGTAATTCCACTTATGCCACATTTAACCAGAATACTGGTGCACATGAAACTAAATGAAATTTAAAGATAATTAAGTGAATTGTTACATTTTACTAGCTAATGTTGCTATTGGTGTAACATTATTGGTGCAATCATTTTTGTTCAAAATTGATTTTATGATCACATATTAGAAAATAATTTACACAAAAATCTTTCTTGATAGTACTAAAATATATTTAAGCTTTGCTTTCTGAGAATGTTTAGTTTGTTTATTGGCTAACATCAATTCTAATGTATGTTTCACAGTTTTAAGTAAAAGCAAAATTGAAAGTAGAGTTTCTTTTACTTGTATATGGTTGGTGGTTATAGACTATAAGCTTTTTTCCTACCTTTGTATGATAAGCCACTTTTTGCATTTGATCCATTTGATGTTTTATATATTCTGTGGCTAAACTGTAGAGTCCATAGAATGGCTGAAAAGCATGTAGAGCACCATATAGTTAGCCCTTGTTAATATATATCATACCAACACACACACACAAAACATACACACACACACACACAAAATACTTAAGTAGTATTTGCACATTGTTCTATACTTAATAGGTGTGCAGTATGCATTGATTATGTTTAGTTGTTAGAGACGTGACCTCTATTGACAGTCTGTGGAACTGTTTATAGTTTCCCAGATGTATGGACACAATGACCATATGTTTCCATGGGCTTGCCCTAAGCTTGTCTGCCAGCATGCCTCTTACGATTAAATCATCAAATAATTCCAAGCCCTGATTTTTATCTGAATAGCAACATTAATTAACAAGTACCTGTTAGACTCCAGGTTCACGCTTTTGGCTGGCATGAAACTCATTCCCCTTTTGAATTAATTCCCCAAATTTAAAATGTTTTGCATTGAGTTTAATAGATACAGACTCATATCTATTTCCAGTTATGATATTATATGTTATCATGCTGATATTTATGTTGCTCTTACATGTAGGTTTATTTAGATATATTTTTAAGTGTATTATTTTCTTCAAGCTGGCAGCTCGGACTCTCGAAAGAAATCTCAATGATTTAAGAAAAGAAAATGCCCACAACAGACAAAAGTAAGTGTCTTTGTGGGAATACTTTAAAAGCCAGAAATAGTTTCTTCATTATATAATATTTGTATTAAGATAAATAAAAAATTGTAGTTCCTACAGAATCTTTTATGAAATATTTAGATTTACTAGGTGTGAAGTTTTATTTATGTATTTTTTGTTTGTTTGAAATACTTTTTTAGGCCACTACAGTGGTACTTTAAAGAAGCTTTTACAAGTTACACTGTAAAAAGTGTAACTTACCAAAAAAAAAAAATTAAACCAGTAAGAGTGGACAGAAAAGAGAGTGGGTGAAGGAGGGAGAAAGAGAGAGAGAGAGAGATTATTGTCTCAGCCCCTCCAACCCCCCAGGTTGCTGTTGGTGGGTTTCATGTTGTACAGAAAGAAAGTGAAAGAGAATAAAAGGGACAAGTACATGCTCCTCTCAGGGTGGCAGCAGTCTTCTGGCGTGTTGGACTTGCTTGACAAACTGTACTTTTAGCATCATTAAAAACTAGTTTCTGACTGCTGGCTTGTAGCTCAGAAATTAAAGTCAAACAGTTGTCTTATTCTAGGTGTAAGGTTCAGGAACTAAATAACATTTGTTTAAAAATGTGACATTTAAAGTTACAAAGTTTAGAAATAAAGTAGCAGAGTCATTTAATGGGATTTCCAATTTCACAAGAGCAGGATAGGTAACTCAGGGCAGGGGCTCTGTACTGTAGCCCTGGCCTTTTCATTTAGAATGAGTCAGTTAAACTCCCTGCCTCAGTTTCCTTAGTTATAAAATGATATATTTGCATTGGTTCATCTTGAATGGTTCTCCTACTTAAGAAATGTGGACTCTGTGAGGTAGCACTCACCAGTCTAATTCTAAAGAGCCAAATAATTCCAAATATGAGTGCTCTAACAAGAAGCCAGTCACCCCACATCAGAGTGGGGCTGTGGCAGGCGTCTGGGCAGAGCACTGTCAGGCCCCCTTTGTCTGCAGATGTTGAGCTTGTGAGAGGAGCTGGTTTGGGAGTGTATTTCCCTTGGATGCGTAACTTAGAGATGTTTGTTCTTTGTTTGCAGATTAACGGAAGCAGAGTTTAAATTTGAACTTTTAGAAAAAGACCCTTATGCACTTGATGTTCCAAATATAGCATGTGGCAGAGGTAGTCTTTCTTTTTTGTTAACCCTTGTTTGAAATACATATATATCTTATATACATATGTTGTCTATATAATGTACATTAGTGTAAGTTAACGGTTTCACTTAACAGTATTTTGGATTTTGTAGCCAGTATTCTATTTGAAACTATTTCATTAACTCTTAATTTTCTGGGTTTTGTTTTCCTAGCAATAATGAAAATGATTGGTATCTCCCTTTTTCAGTAGATCTCATGACAGATATTTAGTGATGTCAACTCCTTGAAAAGCCAAGTGCTCTTAATAAATATTCCCAGTAGCTAAGTTTTGAGACAGTAAATGAGAAATACTTAAGTGGAATGGCATTATGACTGTTTACATATTAACAATACTTGGAAATTTGCTTGATTAAAATGAGAATTAGCATAGCTCTTCAAGAAATTCCTGAGTTATTGACTTAAAGTTAGGGCAACCTTAGTCTAAAGTGTCATTACTTTAATTATCCCAGGGAGAGCTGGCCCTTTAAAAATGCAGTTGGTATCTCTGCCCATTTATTATTGAGTTAAACATTTTCGGAGTAATTTTAGTTGACATGGAATTAAACTCCTGTTGTTATGAAAAGAAATCTTTATAGGTGGAATCTACTTTTAATAACCTCTGGAAGTCATTAAATCACTTTTGAGAGTTAACTTTTATTAAAATGGAAATATGTCTTACATTCTAAAATGTCAGATTATTGTAGATTTCAAGTAGTAGCAAAGTTTGGAGTGGGACAAGTATATCTAAGGAGGATTTTAGTGTGGACCCAGTGTAGGAGTCTGAGGAGGGATAAACCATGCTGTGATCTTTCTGTAAACTATTTGGGCGTAACAAGTACACTTTATATATAAGACTTTACTGTGTTTGAAGTGTGAATTTCTTGATGTTTAAATTCATTTTTTTGTTGCTGTTTTTTGATCTTTGGAAGCATAACCGCAAATTGGGAGTGAATAAGATTAAGCTCTTGGTCATCCGGATTACAGAGAAATTTATTGGATGCATGATAGTATGTAACTGAACCTTTTACTTAGAAAGATACAAATGTGACTCTGATTCTTTGGAGTATTTTATATATTTATTTGCTTTCAAATTCTGACTTTTGCTAAAACGTTTCATGGTTGAACATGATCTATGTGGCTCTGACATAAATCATGCACTTGCATATTATAAATCTTCTCATTTGAAATATTGGGAAGTAATATCAAAATCCCAAGCCATTTGGGTGTAGTGGAAGACACCTTTAATACTAGTACTCTGAGGAAAGGGCAGGCTGACCTCTGAGGCTAAGGCCTCATATCCAGTCTACATATCCAGTTCTAGGCCACATAATGAGACTTTCAAAAAACAAAACAGAACAACAAAACAAACAAACAGAAAAGCAAACAACTTCATGCTCCCTAAATCTTTCTGTAACTCCTAACTCCTGCTAGCACCCTTATTTAACCTGTGTTCTTACTTACAGTAAGCTAATGGTTTTGTTTTGTTTGGGACTTGTCTGTTGGTTGATTTTTATGTACCATGTGTTCTGAAAATTGCATATATTTAACCACATAATATTTCTCTGGGAGCTGGTGGCTTGCTGTCAGCATTGCACAGATAAAAATAATGACATTCAACATAGACAGAAACACCTTCACATTTTAAAAATCATAATTCTCTCAGGGCTGGAGAGGTGACCCAACTGCTCTTCCAGAGGACTTGAGTTCACTTCCTGGCACCCATGTCAACTCATGGTCCCTGTTAACTTCAGCTCCAGGGGATCCACTGCCTCTGGCCTTGTAGACTACTGCCACTTACTTGAACATACCCACACATAGACAAACACATATGTGCAAAGTTAAAAATAAAATAAAACCTTTAAAAACATCAGAATAAACTTTAGCTGTATATATAAGTGTAAAGGTGACAGAATTCAAGTTCTGAGTATTCATATACACAATCTAATGTTTTTAATTGACTAATATCTAATTTATTGAAAAGCTTGAAAAGCGCCAGGCTCCCTATTTTATGTAATTCTGTGTAGTGTTCAGGGCACAGATTAGACTTAAGCTGACAGTAGGGTAACTTGATGACAGTTGCTGAATGGGATGCTAACGTTTTGGTACAGCTAACCGGATATGCATTTATATCTGCTGTTTTAATTATTCTAGAGCACTCCCCACACGGCCCCTCACCATTGCGCCGACCTCCATCTGAAACGAGAGCTTTTCTCTCTCCTCCACCTTTGTTGGAGGGTCCACTCAGATTCTCACCTTTGCTTCCAGGGGGAGGAGGAAGAGGTACATTTGTTTAAACATTTTTACTACTGTAAATTCCTTCCTTCCTTTATATGTTCATCTCAACTTATCTTTAAAATAATCTATAAATAGACATTTGGAAAATACAGGCATTCCTTGCACTTACCAGAGATTTACTTATGTTTTTTTACCTGGGTAGAGAATATGTGACAAATATGGTGGCATACACCTTTAATCCCAGCAGGTGGGAGGCAGAAGCAGAAGGATCTCTGTGAGTTTGAGACCAGCATGGTGTACAGAGTAGTTTCCAGGCCATTCAGAGTTGTGTAGTAAGATTCTGCTTCAAAAAAACAAACAAAAAGCAAAACTCTGTATCACCTTGTTCTGATATGTTTTTGTCTTACACAGTGTAGTGCAGGTGACCATCCCAACTCTGACTGCAGTGTAGTGCAGGTGGCTGTTTTAGGATTTCCATTGCTGTGAAGAGTCACCATAACCAAAGCAACTCTTATAAAGGACCATTTACTTGGGGCTGGCTTACAGTTTCAGAGGTTCAGTCCATTATCATCAAGGCCAGAGCATGGCAGTGTCCATGCAGGCATTGTGCTGGGGCATATAGCCGAGAGTTCTATATCTTGTTCCAAAGGCAACTAGGAGAAGACTTACCTTCAGGCAGCTAGGAAGAGGGTCTGAAAGCCCACCCCTGCAGTGACACACTTCCTCCAACAAGGCCGCACCTCCTCCAATAAAGCCGCGCCTCCCAACGGTGCCACTTTGTGGGCCAAGCATACTCAAACCACCATAGTGGCCATCCGAACTCTGGCACACAGTGTAATGCAGATGACCATCCCAACTCTGACAAGCAGTGTAGTTTGGGTGGCCATCCCGACTCTGAAAATACAGAAATCTCAGAGTGCTCTGAATGCCAGACTCTGGGTGTAGTACCTAAAAAGTCGTGAACTTTGAAACATCTCGTATTTCAGGTTTTAGATTTGTGATGCTCAGCCCTGAAGGTTTGCAGTCACAAAAACAAACAAAAAGAATACATAAGATACAGCAGTATAACCAGCATAAAATGTGGTTTGGTTTTTGGTTTTGTGAAATAGGATCAGAATGTAGAATTTTCTCTCTATATATATTTATAATATATTATATATAAATTAACATTTTTTTTTAAATTGTAGAAAATCAAAACATGAAAGTCTCATCTTCCTTTTTAAATCATGAAGGAAGTCACAAACATTGTTTTCTACAGTTTTGATGGGGCCTTTTTAAGAGACCGTTTACTTACACTTTGAGAGACTAAGCCAGGGTTGTCTGCATTGTTCCCATACCACCTTGCTTTTTCTGTATTTCCATAGCTACATTAAGTATATGAACTGCTAATGAATGTCTCTAACCATTTATGTAAGTGATTTAACAAACTAAATGTGAAGCAGAAACAAATGAGACTATAAAACAGCAAGCTAAACGAAACATAGCAACATCTCATACGGAGTCCACTCATCCATCTCCAGAGTCTCCCAGGCAACAGGTACTTCTGCTAAACCCAGCGCCATTGTGTATATTTAGAACCTTCTTCTTTGGAGTTGGCTTCAAACAGTGAGAATACCAGCTTCCTAGGCTCCCAGTGTTGAGTGCTGCAGATGAAGCAGCCTGCTTCCTCTTTGGTATCTTCTTGGTCCTCAGTTTGCTCCATGTAGAATTGTTTTCATGCCTCAGCTCCTGAATTGGAAGTGAGCATGGGTGCCAGCCATGCTCACTTCAGAAGAGCTTTGCTTGTGTTGGTTTTAAACTGGACACTTCTAGGGAAAGTGACTATGCCACAAACATGGAACCCTAGGGGGTTATATTGAACACTCCAGAATAGGATTTTGTTTTGAAATTTACTTGTCTACAGTAAGCTTTGGGCTTAGGGCTGTCAGTCAGTGTCACCACCGTTTACACTTCAACTTAACAGCAATGTGCGTCATGTCATGTTACATACCTATAGCAACACAACTGAAGCCAGCCACATAACATATTTGCCATTGCACTTTTGTGATTTATGATATTTCTTGTACAGTGTTATCACATTTCATTATGAGAAGAATATTCATTAAGACAAAATTAATTTTGCACAGTACACATGGGAAGCAGTTAGCTATACCTCAGCATAGTACCCTAGAAATAGGGTTTAATTGGCTAAACTAATTCACTGGAAGTTGAATTGCATAAGTCAAGGATTGCTTGTAGCCAAATGCATGTTTAAAATTAGAGTGAAAACTGCTTTCTCTCTTTCCTCCCCTGTTTAAGGACTTTTGTCTTCGATTTAATTGCTTTTAAGTGACAGTGTGTTTAGATTCTTTGCAAGGTTGTTTCCTTCCTATTCAAAAAGCTACAGAAGTTCTTGGTAAGTTACCTACAGGCTTAAAGTCTTGAGTTGGATCATGTTTCCTATGACCAGTGAAAGGAGTGACTCCTACTTCCTCTTGTTATCTTGAAATTTGAAAGCTTGAAGAAGATTGTGTATAAGGAAAACAATTTATTTTTAGAGAGTGAATTGTATAAAACTTGTTCTTAGAACCCTTTAAGCTTTTGTATTTTTAGGTTTGCAATGTCTACCCGGTAGTCTCCTGACCTGTGACTTTGGTCCTCTTGTAGCAAGTGCTGAGGAGAGCCTGTTGAGTCTCTCATTAAGGCCTGTGTGCTTTACTGAAGATGCACTCAACCCGGTGGACTCCGAATGTTCTCCCTTCCTAGTCTTCTCATGAACCAACGAGGGGGAGCAAGCTAGAAGAAAAGATGTGGGAATTTTCTAGAATGTATAATCATAGTAGGTTAGAATTAGGGATTCAGAATACAACTTCTGGTACAAGTTTTGGCCTCTTAATGTTGGTATAGTAACTTCCAAAGAAGTTGTGTGAAACGATGGCTTAGTAGCAGGATGACTGAGGTAGGCAGGTAGCCTAAGGTAGCTGGGATATATCAAGCTGGAGCTACAGAACCTTTTCACTCAGTTCTGTCAATTTGCTTAGTGTAAGTCTTTACAAGTTACTTTCTATGCCTTATTTTTCAGATTTAGTATTTATTTATTTAACCACCGGATGTAATTACAAGTGCTGATGGTGATAATGCTTAAAGATGCATTTTATAGGCAAGTGTTGTTGGCTATTTATTTACTCATGTATTTTATGCTATGGGTTGACCCCAGAGCCTCGTGTTAGCTAAGCAAATAATCTCTGAGCTATACACCCAGCTCATAAGCAAGTATTTGTTTATGTACATTGTAAAATTATTTTTCCTGTTTCTTAGAAATGGTTTTGGTAGAATTATAATCTAAATGTGTACTAGGGAAGCTTTGTTTGAAATTAGTATTTACTTTTAAAAAGTGTCTTGATTTTATTTGACAGTAGGGCTTTTGTGACACTTCCTGAGATAAGGTAGGTTGGTATTTTCTTTAATTAGGCTCACGAGGCCCAGAGAACCTTCTGGACCATCAGATGAACATTGAAAGAGGAGACTCCAGCTATGACAGGTTGTCTGATGCTCCTAGAGCACCTTCCGACAGGTCCCTGTCACCTCCGTGGGAACAAGATCGCAGGATGACAGCCCATCCACCACCAGGTGTGTGAAACAACAGTCCTTTCTTAAAAATCATCATATGTTTTAGAAATAAGAATAAGTCTTCTAAAAAAGACTATTAGGAGTGACGGTGCACAGTAGAGGCTTTTCCCAATTGTTTTTGTTGCTTATAAAAGTAATAATGCTTATTTTTGAAAACCTGAGTAATGTAAGGATGTATAAAGAGTAAATGTCTCTATTGCTATCTTAACCAGCATTTCCTGCCCAGAATTTAGCTATATATCTTGAGATTTAAAAAATATATGTGTTTACAAGCATAGCTGTTGAAATTCTTTTACTGCTGCTGCTTGGACTCTCAGCAGTCTCTCTGCATCCTGGGCAGGTTCTCCCCGTCTTTCTTGAGACTCCCCAGATGATACTCTCTGAGGCGACCAGTGTTCTGCTGGCAGGTGTCTCTTTGGGAGTAAGGGAAGCAGCCATGTTACTGAGATATGTGCAGGTGCAGGACCTGCTTCTACCTTCCAGATACCCAGGTGTGGCTTGCCTGTAGACAGGGCGCATCCGTGGATGCCAAGGACATAGCTGAGTGTCAGGTTCTCAGAGGCAGCTGTGAAGAGCTGACTGTGGGCCCCAGAGGCTGATCTTCCTGCTACTTGTGGCCTGTGCTGACCTTCTTGCTGCATACACTTCTCAGCTTGCCACAGCTGTTTCCTAGGGATTTCTAACACTGGTTGTGGCTGGGTTGAATTCAGGCATCTTGATTGATCTCTGTTCTCATTCCCCCAAGGTAGCTCTGCTTTATGTAGGTTCAAGACAGTGTTCAACCTTCACCCTCCAAATCATTGGAGAGTAACAGAATAGGATTTCTTTCTGTTGCTGACTTCTACTTAAGAATCACTCTCTCACCAAAACCTGCACTTCTGTTTGAGTCTTGTGAACACTCAAGTGGGTCTGTCCTAGTTTAAGATGGACAATTCCTTCTCACCAGGGATGCCTGGCTAATGTTTTGGATGAGGCATCTGCTTCCCTTACCTTACCAGAAAGCCATGTGACTGGAACCATGTTTGGCTTAGCCTCTTTTTGATAACATATCCATTTAGCAAAACAACATCTGTAGGTTCCCCTTTAGGGACTGTGACTTCCTCAACCACATATTTTTGAGCAGTACTTTTGCATGAATTCCCTTTTGTAAAGAAGGCCTCAAGTTCAACCAGAAAATGTTTGGCCATTCCCAAAGAGTCACGGAGCTATTGGGCCAGTGGGTGTATCTTCCCCGGAAGGCCATTCCTGTGGCATATGAAAGCCATCAGTGCTTTCATTGGTGGCTTCTTCCCGTGGACTGTATAGCACCTCTGGCACTGTGAGAGCTAGCCTGTGGGAAGAAGTTCCTAGGTCAGTTTGAGTTCTCTCTGTCCTACAGCAGAGTTTTGTTCATCAGTGATAGGGACTTGTGATCGATCTGTAGTAAGCAACAAAGGTTAGTAAAGCCCTTTGACCCCATTTAAGTTTTACTCCCATTATGATTGATAAACTGCTTTTTTTGTTACGTGCAAATACCTTTATTAAAACACCAACCACACAGTCCGTGAGATGGCTCAGGAGGTGAGGGTACTTGCCAATAAGCCTGAAAACCCAAGTTCAGTCCTTGGAACCCACATGGTAGAAGGAGAGAACTGACTCCTGAAAGCTGTCTTTTGAACTTCCACACTCATGCCATGGCCTATGTACACACATGACACACAAAATAAAATGATCAGCCACATTTTATTTACTGAGTTCTATTATAATTAAACTCTAAGAGCATATACTATATTGAGACCAATATATTGTTTAATACCTGCCACACAATTGGCCCAGATTTAAGGAACAGATTGCTTCTGTTAGTGGAGGGCAAAATGTATATATTTTCTTCAAGAATAAAGAGTTTATGATATTTTGATGTACATTAGGAGCAAAACACTAATGTGTTCTCTTGAGACCTGATGAAGGATGAATTGTTTCAGGTTCTCCACTTAATTCTTCTGTCTAATTAATCCCATGTTTGCAGAAAAAGAGGGATTCTGTTTAGATATAAGGCTCTATTAGCTCTTTGCTAAGATCTGAAAGGTAGTAAAAGTGAATTTTAGAACTTTCCTTAGTCACATCCCCTTACTCTTGGGAGCTCATTAAATATCATTTTCTCCATTGACTCTGTTTCATCTATGTGGTTTCCTTGGTTTCATGCAGGAGAGATGTTTCAAGCTGTCTCATGTGGCTAAATCAGAAAAGGAGTGACACAGCTAATGCTGACTTCTAGGACTTCATATTATGAACCCCTGCCAGGGGAGGCCATGGGAGGTCATTGGCACTGTTGGTTGATGTCTGTAGTAGGACAGTATCTTAGTTAGGGTTTCTATTGCTGTGATGAAACACCATGAACAAAAACACCTTGGGGAGGAAAGGGTTTATTTGGCTTTATCTTCTACATCACAGTCCATCGATGAAGGAAGTCGGGACAGGAGCTCAAACAGGGCAGGAACCTGGAGGCAGGAGCTGATGCAGAGGCCATGGAGGGGTGGTGATTACTGGGTGCTCCCCAGGACACCTGTCCAGTGATGGGATCACCCACAGTGGACTAGGCTCTTCTTCCTTGATCACAGAATTAGGAAAATGCCCTGCAGCTTTGCCTTCAGTCAGATCTTATGGAAGCATTTTCTTGACTGAGGTTCCTGTCTCTCAGATGACTTTAGCTATGTCAAGTTGGCATAAGACTACCAGGCACACACTGAGAACTGCATAGCTGACTTTCTTTGTTTCCAGAGTCTGGAGTTGATATCTTTATACCATTTTGAGTAAGTCTGCCATCACCTCTCAAGACTGAAACAGACCCCTTGTAGTTTCTTCCAGAGTGCTGAATTCCACTAGGAATTAGGAGTTCCGTTTTGCCATTCTAAACGACCCTTGTGACTGAAGGAGAGTGACCACAGAGGCCCTCGTTTTGTAGAGTTAGTGCACAAACGTGTATGTGCAGATGCCCTCCATCTGAGCTGTGACCTTCTGCTTACCAGTCTAGAAACATCTTCCTTCAGTTTGGAATAAATGTTGTTAATGAATTTTTGGCGGATCCTCTTTGCCTCTGGGTGTTTTACACCCGTTGTAGCCCATTTTAGCTCCTGAATAAAAGACATAAAAGACCTGTTCTTTTTAATTAACAAGCTGCAAGCATTAAGCTGAGCAGGTTTAGAGGTGTCTAACTCGACTAGGCATCTACCACCCAGCAGTATGCCCTGTTATATGCCATCTGGCTTTGCCCTGGCTTGCTCTGCTCCATGTGTGTCCTCATGGCTGCTCTCTTGTTGAGACTTCATGGTGAATCTCAGGTCCATCTCTCTTCCCTTTTTTTTTCCCTCATGGTCCTTTTCTACTTTCTGGTCACCTTTAGGACACCCTGACTAGGATCAGAAGTCCCACCCTATCTCTCCTGCCCAGCTAAGTGGCTGATGAGCTCTTTTATTAACAAATTAGAGGTGATGGAAAACAATTTTTACATAACTTTACGACTTGGCCATACCATCTTTCTGGACTGCAACCAGGTGTCTGGGCAGAGAAACCAGTTTCTGAATGTACAGTGCACAAAACCATCCTCCAACAGAATGCTAAAACCAAAATTCTGAAGTTAGTGAAAGTTTGACCACACATGATGTCTGTAGTACTTTTTTGCCATGGTGACATATGTGACTCTCATGCTGAAATCCTTCCTTCCTTCCTTCCTTCCTTCCTTCCTTCCTTCCTTCCTTTCTTTCTTTCTTTCTTTCTAAGATTTATTTTGTTTATATGAGTACACTGTAGCTGTCTTCAGACACACCAGAAGAGGGCATCAGATCCCATTACAGATGTTTGTGAGCCATCGGATGGTTGCTGGGAATTGAACTCAGAACCTCTGGAAGAGCAGTCAGTGCTCTTAACTGCTGAGCTAACTCTCCAGCCCTCGTGCTGAATTTCTTTCTCTGCTTTTCCTTCTCACTGAGTGTCTGCTTAGCATTTTCTTTGACATCTTGATGTGGTTTCTTCTAGTTACTATTAATAATTTGAAGGTGAAATGAGTAAGTTCTGTTTCCACAAATTCTAAGCAGTCTTGTTTCAGCATTTCATGTGTAGATTTAACTTACATATATTCAGTAATTGAAATATTCAAATTCTAAAGTGTCAGAGTATGCATGGGTAACTTTCTTCAATTGTTGACTAGTGCTTATCCATAATATAGGTTCACAGTTTTTTGTTTTTAATTTTTGGATGCAGAGGAAATATCTTAAGTGTAATGTCTAAGCATAAGTAATTAATGAAGATATTCTAAAAAGAAATTATTTTCTAGGCCAACCATATTCTGATCCAGCTCTACAAAGGCAAGATAGATTTTATTCTAATTCTGGTCGACTCTCTGGACCAGCAGAACTCAGAAGTTATAATATGCCTTCTTTGGATAAAGTGGGTAAGAAATACTGTGTGTGCTTGCACTTGTGGCTGAATGTGTGCTTGTATATGATTAGACTGTGACGGGCTGGCTATAGGACTGCGAACTGAACAGAAGGCTGATAGAGTTACTACCTCAGAGAGCCCTGAAGGCCAGACTCTTCTCCTGAATTCCCCATTTGTAGTTCTTACTTTCCTTAAAAAAAGATTTTACTTATTTTTGTGTTATGTGTAGAGTGTTTTTGCCTGCATTTATTTCTGTGCATCACATGCATGCCTGAAGCCCATGGAGGCCAGAGCAAGCCACCAGATCCCCCGGAACTGGAGTTACAGATGTTTGAGTGCTGCTCTGTGGGTGCTGGGAATTGTACCCAGGTCCTGTGGAAGAGCAGCTAGCTGAGCCATCTTTCCAGTCCTCCTTTGTATCCTATTACAGGCATGTCATATACATGAATAAGTTAAAAAATAAATAAATAAAAAATAAATAAGCAGAAAAAAATATTTTGAAGGTTAGTCTGGGTTCCGTGGTACTGGCTTACTATATCTCCCTGTGGTGTAACTTGTCTCTGCCCCATAGCTAAGGCCTCATTGTTTTCAGTCCATTTACATATACCCTGTTTTGCAATCAAGGATATTAGGTGGCCAAATGACGATGGATGTTTGTTGGGAACTCTGACTCCCACTGAACCACCCACGGATGGTGGGAAATGTGTGTATCTATGGTAGCACAAAGCACACAACATTAAGAAAGAACAAAATTCAGAAGTTAATTTAGGTTTTCAATGTAAGGGTACTTCTACAATAAAAGTGTATATTATATACTGAGGGGAAGGAGGGCAAACAGCAAAGACAGGAGGTAGGGTGCTGTCCCCCAGGAAGTTCCTTTAGGAGGCTGTTGCAGCAAGATTGCTTAGGAACTAGCTGGAAAGGGCATCACAACACTGCAAAAGAATGTCTGTTCTATTGAAATTTCCACAGGCCTAGGCTGCTCTTGGGACCCTAATATGGAATAATCATGTCGAGTTGTTCTCCTGCGCCAGCAGGGGGTGGGGACATATCAGTGCCATCTGGCTCTGTGAATAGGCTAAGAATGGAAGCAAGAACTCAGGAATTCTTTTCCTGGCTTAATTTTTTTTATTTTTTTATTTTGTCTAGATGGGCCAGTATCCTCAGAAATGGAATCCAGTAGAAATGATACCAAAGATAATCTTGGTGTAAGTATTGAAAATTGAATTCTGCCCATGTATCATAACCACTTTCTTGGTTTTGCTGGAATAAGGCTAGAACTATTGTACTTTGTGATGCCAATATATTATTAAAACATACTTCTACTTAGGATCAACACTTTCCTTTCTGGCTATGGTTTTCTTTCACCTATGGTGAAATATTACAAATCACAAGCCAGGTTTTGGTGGTGCATTTAACCCTGGCATTTTGGCAGGCTGAGGCAGGAGGCTTATGAGTTTAAAGTTAGTGTGGGCTACATAAGGAGATGTTCCAAAAAGCCAGATAATGGGCTGGAGAATGGCCTACAGGTTAAGAGCACTGGCTGCTCTCTTAGAGGACCTGGGGTTGATTCCCAGCAACTGCATGGAACCGTCCTTAACTCTAGTCCCAGGGGATCTGAAGCCCTGTTCTTATCCTTCAAGAATTGTACATGGGTGTGCATGGTGTGCAGACATATATGCAGGTAAAATACCTATATGTATATGGTAAGTAAAACTTTAAAAACAACAAACTAGAAGAGTTCCCCCTTAAAAAAAACAGCATGACTTTCAGATGGGTTTTAAAGCCACCTTACTAGCTGAATACGATTTTAGAATTTCTTCCTTGAAATCTTATTAGAACCTTAAAGTATATTTTAGTTTTAAAATATAGCATTGGTTTTGGTCATTTTGAAAATACCAGTACCTTTTTCCCCATTAGTTTATTTATTCACTTTACATCCTGATCACAGTCCTCTCTCCTCCTAGTCCCCTCCCCCCCACATAATCCCTTCCCCCCCCTTCCCCCTTCCTTCATCTCTAAGAAAGTGGAGGTCCCCACTGGGTACCAACCCACCCTGGTACTTTAAGTTTAAGTCACTGCAGGACTAGGTACACTCTCTCTCACTGAGGCTAGACAAGACAGTTCAGTTAGGGGTACAGGATCCACAGGCAGGCAAGAGAGTCAGGGTAAGCCCCCACTCCATATTTGGGGGGACCTGCATGAAGACCAAGCTGCACATCTGCTATATATGTGAGGAGGCCTAGGCCCAACCCATGTATGTTCTTTGGTTGGTGGTTCAGACTCTGGGAGCCCCCAAGGGTCCAGGTTAGTTGACTCTGTTGGTTCTCGTGTGGAATCCCTGTCCCCTCCAGGTCCCTCAACCCTTCCCCCAACTCTTCCTCAAGACTTCCTGAGCTCTGTCTAATGTTTAGCTGTGGGTATCTGCATCTGTTTCTGTCAGCTGCTGGGTGAAAGCCTCTCAGAGGACAGTTATGCTAGGTCCCTGTCTTTAAGCATAACAGAGTATCATTAATAGTGTCAGGGATTGGTGCTTGCTCATGGGATGGGTCTCAAGTTGGGGTGGTCATTGGTTGGCCATTCCCTCAGTCTCTTCTGCATCAGTGCACATTTTTTCCCCCATCTTTTTATCCGTGCACTTCTTGTAGGCAGGGCATATATTGTGTCAGAGGTGTTGTGGGTGGGTTGGTGTCCTTATCCCTGCACTGGGAGTCCTGCCTGGCTATAGGAGGTGGCCACTTCAGGCTCCATATCCCCCACTGCTAGGAGCCTTGCTAGAGTCACCCTTGTGGACTCTCTGGAGCCTCCTTTATTCCAAGTCTCTGGCAAGTCCTAGAGATGCTTCCCCCCCCCCCCCCAAATTTCTGTTCACTTGGCTGGTTCTCCCTACATCTGGTCCCCCCCCCCCAATCTCCAAAATATCAGTATCTTAACATTTTCTTTTTACATGTGTGTTTGACAACAGTGTTTTTGTTTTTTATCTTTTTAAGTTTCTATTTTGATATTCTTGAACTGTGCTTGAGTTTTAACTGAGCTAGTTTTGAGCATAGTAGTATTAACTACTATGCTTAAAGTTTTCTGTTGAGTTAGTAAAATACATGTTAACAGAGCTCGCGTGACGATATGGGAACCGGAGTGTGTTGTGCAGCTTTCTAGAGTGTCATGGCCACTCTCAGCGTAGGCGGCTACAGCTTGCTTGTATGCCTCATGTTCCCAGGAAAGGAGCTGTGAACTGAGCCACCTTATGACTGCTTGTTGTCAATCTGTTACAGAACTCTAATGTGCCTGATCCTCCTCTCCCTGCTGAATGCGAAGCAGCTGGCCTTGGCTTCCTCCCTCCACCATTTCCCCCAGTCAGAGACCCATTGTTTCCAGTGGATGCAAGGAGCCAGTTCCTGAGAAGGGGACCCGCTTTCCCCCCACCTCCTCCAGGAGACATCTATACAGCTCCTCGAGATTATTTTCCGCCAAGGGACTTCCCTGGCCCACCACTTCCGCCATTCCCAGGTAGGCTTCTTTAATAGTCTGTGCATATGGCGGTTTATCTGTGCTTTACTTCTAGTTTGGTTCCTGTTGTTGTGATACACACTAACCAGAACCACCTCGGGGCAAGGAAAGGGTTTATACAGCTCACAGGTTACAGTCCAGCTTTTAAAGGATCCAGGGCTCCATCCACCTTAGCTAATTTTTAATTTTAACTGTATTGTGATAGTTCAGAAAACCACTGAATTTACAAGCAGTTTTAAGATTAAAATTATGTGTATTTCATTTGATAGAAATGTGTTGTGGCCATTAGTTAAATAATTACTTATATTTTAGTCTTAAGATTACTGACTAAAATGTTGTAAGGTCTTTTTTATAAATAGTTCCTAAGTGATCATATTTATTTAAAGTCTATGATCATGTTTGGTTATTTGTTGAAATTACTGAAAATTTCCTTAATACCCTTACATTTTAGAATAAAAGTAATTTATTGCTTTTATAGCATACTTTACCATTTGGAGCCCAGGTTTCTACACAGTAAATCTTGTTTTCAAGTACTAGACAAGAAGCAGCTTAGTTGTCCTAGGTAGTCACTCTCTGACCTCATCGCCGGTTTTAAAGTTCAAGTTCAAGGTGAATCAAAATGAATTTTGTTTGGGAAGTTTTAAGGTGGTCCTTGGTATTAATGGAAATATTTTTAGTAGAATATCAAGGTTTTAAAGTCTTGAGTGTATCAAAATCTTATGTAGCTACTAAGATAGGACAAATATACCTGAAATTAATGCTATTCTCATTACTCCTATGTTTTTGAAGAAGTACATTTTTCAGTTACAAAATTCTTGATCAAGTATTCTGATTTGAAATGTTTGAATATCATAATAGCTACTGGGGCTGGTAGTTTAACAGGTGTGCAGTACTCAGGTAAACTTCTGCTGTCTTTTACTAATCTCTTTGAACAGGGAGAACTATGTACGCACCGAGGGGCTTTCCACCTTACCTTCCCCCAAGAGCGGGGTTCTTCCCCCCGCCCCCACATCCTGAAAGTAGAAGTGAGCTCCCCCCAGACTTGATTCCGCCTTCAAAAGAACCTGCAGCTGACCCTCCAGAAACACAGGAGACCTGACAGCGTTTGGTCGCCGGCCGTCATTTCCTTCTCATTGTCAGTTTAAGTAACTGCTGCTACTTATGTGATTATATTTTTGCTCAAATTGAAGCTTGATGGAATTATAATTCTCAGGATAGTATTTTGTAAATAAAGATGATTTAAATATGAATCTTCTGAGTAAATTATTTCCATTTTATTTTATTCTAGATAGTATAACTATTTTACTTTGATTACCTCATCTATAATTATGGTGGTTTTATATATTAATCTTACAGTTGGGGATATCTCAAACCCAAAAGGCCATGTCTTTATACTAGGAATGTGTTCACCATGGTTGTAGACAATGTAAAAGTAACTTCATGTTTAATTGAATAAAATTTTAATTGATTTAAAGTCTTGTTTGGTATTGATAATAATAAAACTAGCCAGTTTCCCACAATATGGTTCCAAAAATTAGTCTTTTTACTTGTACCAATAATTCAGTGGTTCAAAAGTAAAGCGTTTGGGGCTGGAGAGATTATGGCTCAACAGTTAAGAACACTGACTGCTCTTCCAGAGGACTTGGGTTTGGTTCACAAGTTGGGCAGTTCACAGCCCTCTGTAACTCCAGTTCCAAGGGATTCAATAGCCTCTTGACCTCCACATGTACCAGGTATGCATGTAGTGCACAGACATGCATATAGAGAAAGCATCTGCACACATTAAGTTATATTTTAAAAAGTAAAGCATTTTATGGTCTTTCTGATTTGATTATCTTACAAAATATGTACCCTAGTTCTTGCAGTTAGATATGAATGACCCAAAACAAATTAAGACACTTTAAAAACTTAAATATGGATACTTTTTCTTTTAAAAAAAGCCCAGATATTGTCTCATGGTGAATTTCAATTTTTTTAACTTAGTCCACTGACTAGTTTTCATACCAGTTTAAAAACACTGTGTGGGGAGGGCAGTGTACAGGCATCCACTCTCATGCAGGGATGGATGATGATCAGAGGACCACTGGAAGGTTAACCTTCTGCTGGAGGTTCTGGAGACATTTCAGGTTGTCAGGCTCAGGCTCACACAGTAAGCCCTTCCTCCCACCTCCACCCCCATACTGTGCGGGCCCTACTGACCAGTTTTCTTTTATAATTTGTCTTTCTCTCATTTTAACTATCTATTTCATTAGTGAGTTTGAGACAGGGTTTCTGTGTACACCGACTGCCTTGGAACTTGGCCTGTAGACCAGGCTGGCTTGAACTCAGAGATAATCGCTACTTCTTGCCCTGGAGTACTCCTGGGAATAGAGGCGTGGGCCACCAGGCCTGGCTCTCATTTTACTCTTAACTTGAAAGATGGTGACGTTTTCTGAGGGCAGTGTTGAGAGAGTTGCCACAGTAACTACTGTTGAGGCAGTGTGTCTGCACTTTGAGCTGGGGTTCAAGTGTCTTCAGATGCTCTGTGTTTGAGGTCTTAGTCTTTGAATGCCAGTGAAAGGAGAGAGTGGAGCCTAACAAATTCCACAGGAGCTGTGCTCAGCTGTGGCTTTCACTTGCTTAGTTGGGTTTCTCCTTCAGTGCCAAAGGTCAGCACCTTAAATATTCTCTAGCAAAGCAGTGTGATCGCGATTGGAACATTTCCCATGTGTTAGTGGAAACATCAATGTTGTGAGGTATTTCTGCTCTCTGGACTGGAGAGGAGGGCTTTGCATGGACTGTCCTGGTTTAATATTCTTCTGATCCTAGAGTTTTAGAACATATAATCCTACTTCTTCATTCTTATTCTATTACTCGGTTGAGCACATGTAACAGTCTGTGTTGTTTCTGTGGAGTAAGAGTGTATGATTTTGAATTTCACAACATACATCCCATCACACCACTTCCCAGTCCACGGCTGCCTCCTCTTGTGATCCCTCCCAACAGAAACACGTCCAGTTTGTCTTACCTGTATACTTGCCTTAGGGGAGTCAAACTCTCAGTGGCCTGCCATCTGTTGAAGAGAGCTATGCTTCAGCACCCTTACTACACAATTTAAGACTTCGCTTCCGTAGCTTCCTGTTTAGGCTGTTACATTTTTGGGGAGTGGGGTAGAATGGAAGTAAGGGTTGTCACAGAAGCCTTCCATCTGCGGTCACCCATATCACTGCGAAAGTAGCTTCCTTGCACTTTATAGTCAGTGGCAGCATAGGTCATGGATTGTCAAATGGTTTCTGGCAACATAACCCCCAGCTGCAGTAGGACCGAGAACCAAGACAAGGCTCTCAGAGGCAGCCCTAACCACCGTCATCAACATGGCCTTAGGTGGCAGTGCAGGCCGCTCACATCAGTATAGCAGCATGGCTCATAGACATCAACATGGCTTCATGCTGAGGCATAGATCATGGACTTCCTCATGGTGTGATAGTAACACAGGCCACAGACACCAGCATAGCCCCTGGCTATATATCAGGACCACTGGTTGACTCATCCCTCAGCAGCAGCATGGATTTTGTGCCTGAACATGGCCTTGGGTGGCTACATAGGCCAGTCACATCAATATCCCCTCCTACCCCCTGGACATCACCAAGGCTTTAGTCAGTACTGGCCACATGGATCTTGGACTTCATCTCGGCCTCAGGCACCAGCATGGACCACCAACACAGGCCTCTGGTGGCATCTCAGATCATGGTGGTCCTTCAAGGAGATCAATTCCAGAAAGTGAACCTTCCTCATCTCAGGCCTTTGTAGTTGCCCAGAGCCAGGGTGATCCTGTGGTGTTGCAGTGTGTTGGGGGGCATTTGGGGGTGGGGCTGAATTTGCACCTGCATAAGTTCTAGGCTACTGCAAGCTACCGCAGACTCTGAGTTAGCACTGTTGACCACACCTGTCACTGCTGTCATCTCCAGGTCCACCTCTCTCCATAATGCGTGCACTGCTCTGCTCTTCCATGTCCCCACCTCTCCACCACACTTCCACTGCCTGCCCACATTTAAGTTTTATGTTGATACCTTTGTAAGCTTAATATCTTTGAATCTCGGTTTAAACCCACTTTTCTTCTTTCTCTCCCTGGACCAGTGTCTTACTTTCTGTTAGCTATGTATTTATATTTTCCACTATGCTATTAATTTTATTGTACACATAAATATATGAGTAATTGTTCTGTATTTGACCTAAAATTGACAAGTCAAGAAATTGACTTTATAATTTAAGTGTTAATTCAGCACAGCAGTAAATCACATACTAAGTTTCTGTTTTCGTCTCTGTGACTCCCAGGGACACAATTTTTGACCTAATCATAAGTTTGTTTTTAAGCATCAAGAGCCCAAAACAGTGACACATTTTAGTTTCCTTTATCAAGAAATTAAACTGGACATTATTTTGACCAGTGTGAATGTATAATTATATGTGTAACTTTCTCTGATTAATCTTACTTTAAAAAACGAAAGAGAAAAGCAATATCTAACCCATACAGAATGGTAGACAATGGCTAGAACAACAGAAAACATTTGTTAGGAACGGGCAGAGAGCTAGGACTCTTACGGTGAAATGCACACAGTGACTGATAGTACTATTGTTGTATTTTTTTTTTTCATTTACGTGTACATCTGTTTGAGTGGATTTACATGTACCATGAATGGGCAGGTGCTTGCAGAGGCCAGAGGGTGTCGGATCCTCTGTAGGCATTTGTGAGCCACCTGAGAAGGCTGCTGGGAATCAAACTGGAGTTCTCTACAAGGGCTATGAGTAAGGTCTCTGGCCTAGTGATTAGATTCATTTGGGGGAAAAAAATCAGAAAGTCTTTATTTGGAAAAAGATATGTGAGAAAATACTAGGGAATAAGTGGACTGAAAATGATGTAACTCCTCGATGCAGATACCGTGAAGCAGATGTGTTGATTAATTAGAGCAAATACATGTTTATCCTTAGAGAATTTGTTTTGTATCCAAATAGTAACATGGATGACAGCAGCACTCTAAACTGAAATATTACATCAACTGCAGGGCATTTGAAACTTTAATGAGGCATGGCTGTCAAAAGTTTGTACATGCCAGGCAGTGTTGGCACATGCCTTTAATCCCAGCACTTTGGAAGGAGAGGTAGGCAGATCTCTATGAGTTTGAGACCAGCCTGGTCTACACAGTGAGTTCCAGGACAGCCATGGCTGCAGAAAGACACCCTGTCTGGAAAACCAAACAAACAGTTTGTACATATTTTAACAGATGTATACATTGAGAGACGGTTAGCACAATCAGGCTAATTTTTGTCTGTATACAAAGAGTTGAGGTGTAATGTTAGCAACTTTGAAGTATACATTATTACTATGTTACACTTTTTGTGCTATATGTGTATTACATGGCCAGAACTAACCCAAGGCTACCCTTTAACCAGAATCATTTATTTTATTTTATTTTTTATTTCTAGGAATTTATGTTGACGAAAATATGTATGTACTGTGGGATATCTATCACAGAATTATACACAATGGTGAATTATGAGAAACATGCCAAAATTAAATACAGAAGTAATAATTTATGAAATTGCTTGTAGACTTTTCTATAATAATTAAAATGCTATTTTCTAGGCTAAAACTTTAGAAGCCAATATTATTATCATCTTATAATTCCACATTATAAATATGATTAAAATAAATTAACTCACTTTGTAAAAACATTATGCAATTGGAAATCAATACTGACAGATCAACTCTTACAGTTGTATAGGCCATTCATTTTTTTCTCCTTTGAAATGACAAAGGAAAGTTGACTATAGTCAAAATAGCACACAACCTAATTCCATAAATCACACATTTAATGCTACTTGTTTTCAGTAGGCTTTGAAAACCTTACTACTGTCACACTCAACTAGAAATAAGTTGACAACTCCTGACTAAATTCAGAGAAAATAAATATTAGTCTTCTAAAAATATACAGGACTCACCTCCCTAATGAGAGCATAAAATTCAAATACCTCTAATGTTCTCTCTTGAAGATATGATAGCTTCACTCTGAGCAAAGGGCAACATTCCTTTGTGTTTCCCAAGTCCATTATACTGAGGAGTTTGCACCCAAGGTCTGCTCAGGGCACTGGCCCAGATCGGAAGCCATTTTTTTCCCCTCCACATGATGCAATTTAAACCACCCAGTTTGGAAATTTCCTAAAGCAACTGCTAGTGACCGATGCCTGCTCCTGTCTCAGCTCACAGTTAGAGTGGAAGGTTATGACAAGTTAGCTGGGTTACCCATAGCAAGATCATTGTTTCAAAATACTGACAATGAAAAATCCACTTAAAACTAAAATTCCCGCAGCAAGAAATTCCGACTTATCTACCAAAGCAAGCAAGCACACTGCTAAATGTCTTAATTTTAACTACATTTATTTTCAAAAGGATATTGAAAAAAAGGCTTAAACATTCTCATCCATTTGCTGGTGTTTCTCACTGGTGGCAGCACTGACTTTCTGAAGAGGATGACCATGGACAAGATTGTATTTGAAAGATCTACACAGAGCCAGGAGATTGCTCAGCGAGTAAGATAAAGGTACCTGCTGTTAAGTCGTACAGTGTGAACCTGCTGTTAAGTCGTACAG
>JADRCH010000040.1:14059683-14227762 GCA_019843965.1 Rhynchomys soricoides | reverse complement strand
GTCGTACAGTGTGAGCTTGCTGTTAAGTCGTACAGTGTGAGCTTGCTCTTTGGGACTCACAGGGTAGAATGAGAATCCACCCCTGCAAACTGTCTTCTGATACCCACACATTCCTGGTGGCAGGTGCACAGAGTTAATGTAAAAAAAGTTCTATATAAAAATGTTGCATTTTATTTAGTTGTTATAAAGAAAATGCAAATGTGACCAGCTAATGGGATGGGGGGCAAGTATTCCAGTTCTTTTCAGTGTGTATCAGTATCCTGTACAGTACTTTCTGTGAGAATGTAAAAAAGGTCGGGAAGCAATGACAGTGTAGGGTGGTACCTGCATATTATTCATGTCTGTATGCTACTCCAGAACACAGTTGTTCCTGTCTTCATAAAGAGCCACTGATTTATGTAACAAGCTCAAGCAAGCTGATTTCTGCATCCTTGTGTTCAACCATAAGTACAAAGTCCTCTCCAGCCACCCCTCACCTCCCACTGGCTCCGTAACTTTATTCTCAGGATGGTGGAAGATATGGAAAGATGACTTTATTCATTGTTGTTACTGTTTTTTTGGCAGTGCTGGGGATGGAACACAGGGCCTTTACACACGAGAGTTCCCTATCATTAAGGTTTATTCTAGGTCCGATTAAACAGGCAGTTTAGGTCACCATGTTGAAAATATTCAATATTTAATTTTTAAAAGATGATCTTATTTGTCTATAAGCTGTTAAACTCAAAGCAGCTGGGACTTTCAAAAAGGGAAGACCAGCACGAGACAGCCAAGTCCTATTCTATTTTTGCCTGTTATTTTCTTTTGGTTCATTGAAACAGCATTTCTCTGTGTAGCGCTGACAAACTCTGTAGACCAGGCTGGCCTTGAGCTCAGAGATCTGACTGCTAGGATTATAGACATACACCAACAAGTCCCATTCTTACTCAAGAGATATGGACACTGACAAGGAGAAGCTTGTATTGAAGCAGGTCGAGTCAGAATTCGAGAGCCATTGAGTTTGGCACTTCACTCTTCACCCGGGTGCAGATCATCATTACTAAGTCTTTCCCTTTGCACACACGTGGGTCCATGCACACAAACGTGCTGAGTCATTCAAAGGCATCAGATGTGTCTAAGAAATAAGGACTCAAAAGACACTAGATGACTCCAAGAGGAATCAGTGCCTGAAGAGTCAGTGCCCACAACAATAAATAAGTAGAAAAAAAGAAATAAGCCATTTTCTTTTCCCTTGAATGAAGGCTGTTCATTTCAAGGACCAAGAATGGAGATCACATTAGACAGCAATAATAGGGACTTAGCAAGTATTTAACAAGGGCAACTATTTCTGCATTTAATTAAGTAATTTTGAAAAATAAGAAGCATCTTTAAGTTTGCAGGATCAATAACGAATACTAACTGCACAGTACAACGGGATTTGTACAGTTCAGTATCTTTCCGTTTTCTTTTGATAGGGTCTCATGCAGCATGCAGTCCGTGCTGTCTTCACACTCACTATACAGCAGCAGGTGACTGGTGGTTTCAGTAAGAATGGGCTCACTGGGCTCATGTTTGAACACTTGGTCTCCAGTTGACAGAATAGTTTGGGAAAGATTAGGAAGTATGTGGCCTGCCTGTCAGAGGGTGGGTGTGGTGGTTTGAATGAGAACGGCCCCCATACTCGAATACTTAGCTGGTGGTAGACTGTTGGCAAAACTGGTGGTGTGGCTTTGTTGGAGGGGGTTTGCCACTGGGGGTGGGTTCTGAGGTTCAAAAATCCATGCCAAGCAAAGTCACGCCCTGGCTCCAGGCCCTACCCTGCTGCCTAAGGATCAGGATCTCAGCTACTTCTTTAGCATCATGCCTACCTGCATGCTGCCATTTTCTCTACATAATTTACTGAGCCTCTGAGGCTGTAGGAAAGCCCCCAATTGAATGCTTTCCTTTATAGGAGTTGCCTTGGTCATGGTGTCCCTTCACAGCAATGACTTAGACAGGGGTCTTTGGGGTTTCGAAAGACCTTTGCTATGCTCAGCTCTGTCTCTAACTTGTGGTTCAAGATGTGAATTCTCAGATGTTCTTGCTGCCATGCTTTTCCTCAACCATCATGGTCTTCAACCCTCTGAAACTGTACGACCAATTAAACAGTTTCTTTAATAAAATGCCTTGATCATGGGGTTTTATCAGGGCAACCAAAAAGAAACTAAGACATTGAGCTTGAACTTCTTCCTATCTCCACTTTCCAAGAGCTGGGATTATAGGAGTATGTCATAGTGCTTGGGTTAGTATCTGTCTTTAAGCTTGCCTTTTATAAAAGTGAAAGAAAATAAAAATCTCTAAACTATGCAGCCTAAGCTTTTTATTTAAACAGATACTTTGAGCATTTTGTATACAATAAAATACATCGTAATGGTTACTTTTTTATGCTTTATTCATTGATTAAAAGAATATACATTTAACATAAACCATACAACATCAGTCATCAGGTCAAACATTCAGCTGGTTTCCTTACAGTTTCTGTCAGGAGTTATTTTATCTGCTCACATATACAAGATAAAATCTTACCACATCTGGCATTTACACACACTGTGCCAGTGGATTCACACTACTGATGTACATATAAAATCCGCATGGTATGTGCTCACTGGAGACAAAACAGTGCACACCTGTCAAAAGGTCATTTAATATAAGATGGTAAAACCATTTGTAAAACATATAAACTTTTTCCATAAATAGAATCATATCTGGACATCTGTTGCATAAATTGTGTTTCCAAAGCTTACAATAGAGCAGCCAGGTCTCAGCACTGCTGGGCACCCACGTTGGCTACTAACTTTATTATTGCAGACTGTCCTTAACATTAAATGCACAACATTCGTACCACTTAAAACTTGGGTCAGGTGGAAGTCTCACAGAGACCACGTCTGTACCGCGGTTGCCCTGAAACAGTTAAATTGGCTTTTAAAGCCTCTCAGATATAACAAGGTTTTAAAACATACTTCATGGAATGTTCTTCATGTATCATAGCAGCTCATACCTGTGATGGGACAAGCTTTTGGTTTCCCCTCTTTCCTTTACATTCACTATTCACAGTGAAACAGGTGCATGGTTTTTTTTCTTTTTTTTTATGTTTTTTTTTCCTTTTTTTTTTTCTGAGTTCTGAGGTTGCTGACTGAGCCACAGCACAGCTGTGTACCGCAGGTCGAAATTCGACCTTAAATATTACAATCTAGCAGTATCTGGCTGGCCAAAACTGGCCAGCCCCTGCCAGCATGTGGGCACTTCTTCATGTAAATCTATTCTTTGGCAGCTGACACTTGCGCTGACAGAGAGAATCCAGTGACTTGTTAGGGATTTCACGACTAATGGTTTGCAAGCCTGTGCATTTACAGTTCTGTGCTTTGACTTAGCCTCAGAGGTTTCCATGGAAATACAGTTCCTTTCTTCCTCTATTGTTTTGAAATCTGAGCTAAACAAGCTAACTTGAATGTAACAAATGAAAACAAAAAGTCAGATATAGTTTTAAAAAAAAAAATCCAGCAATTTGAGTGTTCATGTCTATGTAAATACATTTAAAAAGGGATTAAGCAATCTCTAACTTATACTATATGAAATTCAGAATGGTAATTGGCAATATCAATTATTATATAGGTAATAAAAGTTAAATTCAGCTTTCTGTTAAAGATAACTCATTTGGGATACTAGCTTTCCTTCTATTTCAAACAAAATTCAAAATGAGATGCTATCAGAATACATAGATGCAGTGCATTGCATACAAATCCACCAGGCTATGGATACATGTATGTATATATATATATATATACACACACATACATACATACATACATACACACACACGTATAAAAATATTTGGCTCCTGAGCTCTGGATTCTGACAAACAAAGAATAAAAATGTCAAAAAGGCAGAGTAACTCAGTGAAAAGCAGTTAGCCAGTAACCTCAGATAATCATTGGCTGTATGTCCTTAAGGTTTGCTAACAATCTCATTAACCGTGAAAGCCCTATACAGTGTCACTTTGAACTTCTAAAACCAATACCCGACTACGTTCTTTGATCAAGAAGTAGAATATACATTTATAATTCTATAAAGCTAATACTGATTAAACACAGCACAAAAGGATTAGTTTCTACCAATGAAAAACAAAACATAATGGGACCCTACTTGCATATGTAACCACAGGAATTATACATTTTAAAAAAGCTAAATGTCTTCGCTGAAGCTTTGCATCTCTCTGTAAAAATGACGATTTGGTTCAGTGAAGACACTGAGTGATTCAATGTCCAAGACTGCGTGCCAAGGCTGACCAAGGCCCAGGGACACTTGCTCAATAAGGTTATGTACTGGATCCACATCCTGGTCGGCTAGTTCACCTTGGTCAAAATCAATGCTTTCTTCGGTGACTTCAAGCACTTTTAGGTCAGAGCCACGAAGACGAGCAATGGCAATGAGGTTGTGTGCCCACACGGTGTAACCTTAAAGAGAAGCAAAAGGCAACTCTGTCATTCTCTTCCATTTCATTCGGTCTCCGATTAGTCAGTTAGTCTGTGCTAAGTACTTCTTGTGAAGCGTCACACTGTATTTACCATGTCGGCCCTTTCCCCTTAGAACACTCTGAGAATAAAGAAACACCATTACCTAGGAGCGTTAAGAATACCACAGAACTGTGACCAGTAAAAGACACTTAAAGTATAGAACTCTCACTTTGGATGATGATGTCATAAGGAACAAACTTCATTTCCAACATAAGTCTCTATTAACCGTTTGTCATCGTGAAAACCGTTCTCTAGGGTGGCTCACAGCCAGGGTCTCAAGTTCATGACACTTGAGACTTGGAAGTTAACTGTTCATTATCAGAAGTCATGGAAATACTCCAGAATAGAGGTCATCTCTGGGAAAGGGTAAGGGGGACAGATGAGGGTAAGCTTTACCTATCTAATATCTTGAAGGAAGAAAAAACATGTAATAAAAGGGCTGGTTTAAATTAACTTTTAAATAACTTGACATTTGCCGATCCCCGTTTCATTTCGTACATGTTTTTGTGTGTACTGTATAAGCGTGTATGCATGTAAGTGTGTTTACATTTGTATGGTTGCACGTGAATAGGCCTGCCTGTGGAGGCCCCATGATGATACTGGGTATTCTCCCTGGTTGTTCTCTATATTCATTGAGGTAAGATCTTGAAATCGAACCAGAGCTCAACTGGCTAGTCTGGCTAGTCGGCTTGACCCAGGGATTCTCCCTGCCTGAGTATGGCATTTGAGGTTGCCACCAAGCATGGCTGGCTGTTATGTGGGATCTGAACTCGGGTCCTACATTTGCACAGTAAGCATTTAATTCACTAAACCATTTCCCCCGAGAACCCCTTACTACTTTTAATATGGATCTGTTGTTTGCTACTATCTGTAATGCATGGCCCAATTATGAAGATGTGAAAATCACAACTGTAAGCTAAGAAAAATAGTTTCAAAAACTATGTAAGAGACAGTATAGAGTTTAAGATATTCTTTGCTTGTTTTGTTATTATTTTTAAACAAGGTCTCATTCTGTAACTCAGGTAGGGCTAGAACTCACTTATGTAGCCCAGGCTGGCCTCTCCAACTCATGACAATCCTATACCATGCCTGGCTAAGTCATTTTCATAGATTATTTTTGTAACTGTCTTTGAAGTAAAATATTCTCTTAGTTTATCAGAATAGCAACTCATTCAAATGAGAACAGTTTACATACTAAGATGAATGCCTAAGAAATTAACATGTACCTAAACAATAGTTATCTCAACAATACAGTAAATACAGAATCTTAAGGACGAAACTGGACATATAGAGTCACACTTTCCCTCCTCCTGTGCTAAGTAGTTGAGGATCTTCTGACTGGAACAAATACATCCCCGGCAGGTAGACACAATCTGTTTACTTAGCCATAGCAGGAGAAAGCTTTAGAGGAGTGCTTGGACAGAGCACTCAGGGTTGAGATACAACTTTCTACTTGTGATATATTTACTAGCATAGAAGATTTTAGGCATGCTGTTAATATCAAATTATAGCGAACAAAACCACATACCATGAATTGCCAAGAGATTGAGCTTTGTGCACTTCCATGCTAATAAAACCAATGGATCTTCATTTCGGTTGTCACTAAGATCTGGAAAACCAGATGTGTCAATCATATCATTCATCAATATAAAGTGGGTGAGGAACTTGTCATACTGCCTGGATATAAGATCTACAATAGCCCCTGAGACACAAGTGACGTAGCTGTCAAAGTGAACCCTTTCAAGTGGTATACTGGGTTTCAGAATCTTTAGCATGTCTTCACTTTTAACATCAAAAACCATTAGATAGACCCGAAGGCTGGAGCTCTTTCGTGACAGGGCTTTCCAGTGCTCATCGTTTGGCATGTTGTCTAATGACTTGAGCATCACTGAAGCATTGTGGACCAGAAGAGACAGTCGCTGCAAAGGCACATGGTTGCTATCGGTCAAGACTCTCGCCATCTCAGCTGTAAAGTCACAGAAATCCAGGGCAAGTGAACGCAGATTTACAAACCGCTCTAGTTCAACTGCAGTGATCAGAGTGCTGTTGCCAGGAATGTTGTTGTCCAGTAAACTCAGGTGTTCCATGGTGTTAGCAATTGAGTTAGACAGAGACGACAGTGATGTTGGGGTTACTATTTCCAGCATAAACCCACAGGACAGCCATCTTAGTTGCCTACTATTGCTCAGTATTTCTTCAAACAGCTGCTGAATTCTACAAGGAAAATGTCACAATTTTGTCACTAGTTCTCAGCATCAATTTTTTTAATGGTGACTTTAAAAAATGGGCAATACATGGCATTCCATGTTGAGATAACATTTTTCTCAACAATTGATTTCTATTAATTATACCTACAAATGCAATTAAAATTCACATTACAATATAATAAATAAGATACATTAAACATATAGAAATACTTGGGAAAATAGTATTTTTTTTTTACTAATATTATGGAAGAAAAGACTGATGATATAGGACTTATTTTTATAACAAAGGCAAGTGAAAAATTAACACCTCTAAATGGCAATAAGGGACTGTGTGCAAGAGAACTTTCTTCTGCAGGGAATCCAGGTTCATTTCCCAGCACCCACATAGCGGCTCACAACACCTGCAACTCTATTTCCAGGGGATCTAACTCCCTCTTTTGACCTTTGTGGGAACCAGACATAAATGTGGTGCATATATACACATCCAGGCAAAACACTCACACACAAAGTAAAATATTAAGAATTTATACCCCCAATAATTGCCCAGCAAGCTATATGATTTATCCTAAAAGACTTATGCCATGGTGTCATATAACCATCACTAAAATGTATCTTTAAGATTTTTCTAGGACATACAGTCTACCCCAACTCACGCACACACTCCTCCTTCCCTCCCTGTGTGTACTCGTGTGCATGTGTGTCTGAGGGTCTCTCAAACAGACCAGAGCTTGCTGCAAGGACTAGTCAGCTGGTCAGCTTGCTCTGGGGATTCCTGGTCTCTCAGCCTTCCAAGATTAGAATGACAGGTAGTCTGCCATGCCTGTGCAGGGGGCATTCGCATGGGTTCTTCAAGGTTATGGGGTAAGTGCTTAACTGCCAAGCACCATATATTTTCAGAAAACAACAGCCGTTCTTGATCATGTCTTGTGATTTTCAGAAAGGAACTAGACTAATTAACACAAGGCTCTGTAAAGCTTACTGTACAACTTACTGCTTCATCTTCTTGCCGTCAGGATCTACCCTGCTGAGGTATGCGCTGGACAAACTCCCTTGCTGCTGTACAACACTTATGTCTCCAAAAAGACTAAACTTCTGGAGGTTCCTATAGGAGAAAATGGTTAAAATGATTTTCGAAATGTTTAATAATACATATACATACTAATCCATGGAGAAAGGACATTCTAGAAGAGCTTCCACTTTGTGACTCGCTTAGACTCCAAATGAGCTTCAGACTGCTATACATATTCAGCCACACAGTATGGAGAAACAGCAGACATGTTAAAGGAGGTGGGCCAGGTAAAAAAACTCTTTCTCAAGCTTTACTGACTGTGGAAAACAGTGACTGAACCCAAATACTGAGCTTACAGGCCTTAAGTGCAAATAATGTGCAACACTGGGAACAGAAACACTTTTAAGTTATAAGAGATGTCAATCATAAGAACTCAAATAAGCAGGAGGTGGGTGTCGCACATCTTTGATCTCAACACTAGAGAGGCAGAGGCAGTCTGTGCATTCAAGGCCAGTCTGATCTTCAAAGCTAGTCCTAGGACAACCACCAGCACTGTTACAGGGAGAAACTCTGTCTCGAGAAGCAAAAAAGTACACCAACCAACCCCCCGCCCCCCCCAAAAAACCCCAAAAAAACCAAAACTAAACCATAAAACACAGCCGCACACAAATACAGGCCCCACAACCCAAAACTAACACAAAACCAACCAACCAACCAAAACTTCTCAAATAGGAATGTAGGAATGGTCCCCAGAAGCTCATGTATTTGAATATTTGGTCATTAAGGAGTAGAGCTACTTGACAGGGATTAGGTGTGTCACTGAGGGTGGGCTTTGGGGCTTTAGTAGCCCACGCCAGATCCAGTCTTTCTTCCTGCTGCCTGCTGACTCTTAGCTCCTCTCCAGCACCATGTCTGCCTGAATGCTGCCAAGCTTCCTACTATGAGGATAACGGACTAAACATCTGAACTGTAAGCCAGTCCCAGTTAAATGTTTTCCTCCATAAGAGTTGCTGTGGTCATGGTGTCTCTTCACTAGGTAACTTAGCTAAAAAATGGGGCAATGCTCAAAGTTATGTTTTGTAAGAAATACACTTAAGTAACATAAAGAAAACCTTCCCCAGTTCTGTGACCACATTTAGATAAGTCAAAGGATATTTTAAAAAAGCTATGTAAAAATCTTTAAAGTTTTAAATTTCAGGTGTAAAATACTTTTCTAACAGCAAACTCTAAATAAATTACAAGAAAACAAATAGTTAAGATACAAACTCCTGCTGGGCAGTGGTGGCACATACCTTTAATCCCAGCACTTGGGAGGCAGAGACAGGTGGATTTCTGAGTTCGAGGCCAGCCTGGTCTACAGAGTGAGTTCCAGGACAGCCAGGGCTATACAGAGAAACCCTGTCTCAAAAAACCAAAAAACAAAACACAACAAAATAAAACAAAAAGAAAACCAAACCAAACCAAACCAAAACAAGATACAAACTCCTAAGTGGTAGTAGCAACCAGAGATTTCCTTAATAACATAAAGCAAGATAACTTTAATGATAACTGTTTAATCCGTAAAAATAATTAAAACCAGTGTAGAAGAATGTCAAGGAAAATGTTAGAAGTATTAATAAAGGAAATACTAGATTTTGACATTCAAAAAGTTTCAATCAACCTTTCTAGTAACTCATGACAGCATCTCAGTGAAGGCTAGAAGCATTTTACATTTTAAAAAGCTCAAAGAAAATCATGAAATAAAGACCTCAACATTTTTTTCTCATTAACAAAGGATACAGAAAGCTGCCCTTGCCAGAGGGCAGAGCTAGGCAGACCTGGTCTATACAGTGAGTTCCATAACAGCCAAGACTATGCACAAGAGACTGTCTGAAAACAAAACAAAAGCCCTTAAAAAGGAAAAATAAAGCAAAGGCAAAACCAAAGACCAAACCAACCAAACAACAAAAAAGTTTTTCCTGGGGGTCATCCCAAAAGCTGTTGCCTGAACGTGGGATATGTTCTTCTATCTGGGCTACCTTGCCTGGCCTCAAAGGGAGCTGGGGGTGGAGGGGAGGAGATCTTTTTTTGGGGGGGGGGCACCTGATCAAAGAAGGGTACAGGGATGGGAAAAGGACTGTGGGAGGGAGTGCCTGGGAGGGGGAACAATGAGTGGGATGTAGAGTGAGTAAGTTAAGAAAAATTAAAAATAAAAAAAATAAAAAAAAAAAAGAAAAAGTTGTTTCTTTGAGAACAACTTTAGAGGGGCAAAGTGTTATAGTTATCTGTTAGCTCTGAAAGAATTTTCCGTCAGATATGGAATTTTAATGTTAATTTTTTTAAAAGAAAAAACCTTAAATACTTGTAAAAGAGAAAGTGTTTACAGGATAAGATTCTATAAAGTAAAATGATATCACACACGCTCAGTGTTTTCCCTTCCATCCGACTTCCACTGTGCCTATTACATGCCCACAAATGTGTGGGGCAGTAAAGCACAGGCAAGAGATGTTTACCTTTGCCAAGGCAAAACAGAGATGACAGGAACTATTGTTAAAACATGTATTTAATTAAAAGACTGTGATTCAAAAAAGACTTTTAGGCAGATGTGGTGGTACATGCTTGAAATTCCAGCACCTGGGAGGCTAAAGGACTGCCATAAACCCAAGACCAAACTGCTCCACAGTGAGTTCCAGGACAGCCTATCTCAGAAAAAGAAAAACATGCAGACAAAAACAAAGCCAATAAAATACATAGATCAGGTTTGAAGGAACACTGCAACCAACACAGATGAAAGATAAACTGCATATGAAAAATGTTCATCATTATAATTTATCAGGGAGGAACTTAAAACCACAGTAAGAATATGGGAAACACACCTCAGTGTAGCCCTGGAACTCACTCTGTAGACCAGGCTGGCCTCCACTTCCCAAGTGCAAGGATTAAAGACACACACCACCAAGTCTAACAGCTTTCTTTTCATCAGTTAATTTAACTGAAATCTATGTTATAGGAATAAAAACAGCTGACTGACACACAGGATAATGAAGTAGATGTAACCATAAAGTATCCAATCTATAAACTAGGAAGGAGAGGCAAAGCCTACAATTGTAAAGAAGAAAACCCAATCCCACATATAGCTCTCTGGCCTGGTGCAATGTTTAATTTAAAAAAAAAAAAAAAAAAAAAAAGCACTGTTCCAATTCAGAAAAGCTTACATGCAATGTGTACACAGAGAAGATAAACATCAATTAAACAGTATCATTATGTCAACATCCACTGTTAAAAAACTGCACCCGCCTAGGATACATAGATTCAGGGAATGCTCCTAAAGAGGGTATTTTTTAGTGAGTGAGCCTATTATATATTATCCCAAATCTTACTGATAACTTATAAAGTTTTCATTTTTTCTGAAGTATGAAATACAGAATTTCAAGACTAAATATGACACCTTGGCTGAAAGCTACAAATGTATTTCTGAACCTGTTTTGAATGTGGTAGAATTTCTTATAGAACTACTGCAGAGTAAATTTAACCCTTTTAACACACATTTTAAGCTGTAGGTGGTGGTGCACACATTTAACCCCAGCATTCTGGAGGCAGAAGCATGCTGATCTCTTTGAGTTTGAGGCCATCATAGTTTACAGAGAGTTCCAGGACAGCCAAGGCTACAGAGAGAAACCCTGTCTTGAAAAACAAAAAGAGAAAAAAACTACCACCAACAAAAAAAACCAAAATTAAAAAACCAAAACAAAACATTTTAGTGAGCTTTTACTGCAGTTCTAGACAAGGCAGAAGGCCTTGCCTTCTTTAGAGAAAGATTTCTGAAACCCTGTGCTTTATTGGCAAAGAGGTACTCTTCAGTGTTGATTATCATCTGCTCTTACACACCCGATACCAGTGTGGCTGCCATAATCACTCTGACAGTATTCTTAATTCAAATCAAAACAAACCAACAGTTATTCTCTCAGAAGATCAGTAACACTGATTATACCCCACAACTCTAGGTCAACATTTTAGTTCTGTTCCTGTGGGGCATGAAAATAAATGGAAGAAAATCAAAATAACTATGAATTGTGTAAGGCAATTCAGCACAAGGCTTGGAAGTGGAATGTCTGATACAGTATACTTCATACTCTTCTGCTTAAAAAAATGGCAGAAATCATAAAGCAAGAGCATTATAAATTAAAAGAATATATAATGTTTATATTTCTCATTAGTTTTGGCATACAGGAAGCACTGGGTTTAGTTCCCAGCAGCACTTAAATTGGCAGTGGTAGAATACACCTGTACTTCAACATTAGAAAACCAAAAAACTACTAAGTGACACAGTTAATACACTGTTTTAGGTTGTAGTTTTTAATCACAGAATCACAAGTGTTAATAAAAGTTTAAAAAAAAAAAAAAAAGCACAGGCCTCACTAAAGTTAGTGAATAGGAAAGTTAGTTTAAAATGTTTTTAATTTGTTAAAAGCTTTAAGCAAAAGTCTCATTTATATTTTAATTATTTGAATATTTCCAGTATCAAGAGTATTTAGACAGTTCTAAAAATAAAGATGACATTAATTTACCTCTAAACATATAAACATAACTTTTTTTTTTTTGGAAAAAAAAGTCTTGTGTATTCCACCTTGGCCTTAAACTAGCTATATAGCCAAGGCTGACCTTGAATTTTGGATCTTTTTGGTTCTTCTGAGTGTTGAAGTACAAGTGTGTGCTACCACTGTCAATTTAAGTGATGCTGGGGACTGAACCCAGCCAGGGCTTCCTGTATACCAGGAAAGTACCTACCAACTAAGCTACATCCCAGTCCAACATAATTTAATTTTAAAAGAGACAGCATTAGTACAAAAATATAAACATACATAATGAACATGCTACCAAAGCATCACAGTGTACTCACTATAGCAGATGAAAGGAACACCTTACAGTCATGGACAACAGACAGCTGTTAGCAGAGACGTGATAGCAGACTCAGAAGAGCAGACATATACAGCTTCACAAACGAGCACATTAGGACAGAAACTTAGATGGTAAGGATGAAAGAAAAGGAACTAAAGGCAAAATGTAGTACAGAACTGCTGTGTACACACGATATAGATTATTAAAATACCAAAAAGAACTAGGCATTGTGAGAAGTTCTTAATTGAATCAAAGGCACTATGCGCACCTTCCACCCCAGGGCTGATTGATTCCAGAACAAATCAGCTGGTCTTCAGCTATGCTCAACTCTGAGAGAAAGCCCCCAACGTGATTAAGACAAATTTTAGCCTTAGTTATCTTGACAAATAAAACCAAAGCAAGGAAGTGGAATGGCTTCATGTGAAGAGCTTAGGAAACAGTCAGGGCCCTGAAAAAATGGAGCCATGTCCCCAGAAACAGTTATTTTTGTATTTTTTGTTTCTTGAGACAGGGGGTCACAAAGCTCATGCTGGCCTTGAACTTGCTAAGCAGAAAATGATGACCTTGAACTCCTAAGCTCCCTGCCTCTAGCTCCTTCGTACTGGGATCCCAGATCTCTATCACGCCTGGCTTCCCACACACAATAGGATGCTATAATACTTACAGTTTAACCTATTCAAAGCAGGGTCTCTCTGTGTAGCCCTGGCTGTCCTGGAACTCACTCTGTAGTCCAGGCTCGCCTCGAACTCAGAGATCACTCTGCTTCTGCCTCTCAAGCGCTAGGATTAAACCCGGCTTAAACTCTTGATTTAATCATAGATCACGAAAAAAGTGTAATCTACATAAGACACATATAGCTTAGCATTAAGCACAATCTGTTCTCAACCCTATTTAACATAAAGATGATGGGGTACTGATTGTGAAAGGAAGGACACCGATTAGAGAAAAACAGTGCCATATAACAATGTGTACATCACTTGACCTATTAAGCACCCATTTCTGGTCCGTAAAGTGGGACAACATTTTATGCCTTGACCCTAGCAGTGTTGGGATGTCAAATCACTTAATTATTTGTAAACTGCTGCAATTATTTTTCTTCCAAATTAAGAGTGCCATTTGTAAGGTTGGAATAAATATCCAAATACAGAAAATATAATAGGGTTTGACAGGCACTAGACTTTCATAGGACAAAAGAGCAACACTGATTAGGATATGGAGTTTGAATATGGGTTATGAGCTGTAGGTGGAATTACAGTAAAGTCCTGATGAAAAATGACAGTTTCAGACTTATTCCCCCAGCCTGCCCAGCTCCTTTAACCCACCCCAAGTTATGTTGCCTTACTTTTGTGTAAATCACTGGGACTAAGTTCACTCTGATGGTCATGGGGTGCGGCTTCAAGTCTGACAATTTCCTTCCCCAATGATTTCAACTAGCACTCCTCCCAGTCTTTGGGCATGGCCCAGGCTAATAAAACTATTTCATGTAAGGAAAGGACTGCTAAAGAATTCTTATAGGTTAATTCTTGTAATCACCGACATCAGCAGGAAAATTACTCACCAATGGTCAAATTCAGAATTAGAAAACCGTCTTATTTTTGTACAGGCCTCACTCTTAACTCACAACTTTCCCACGCATAAGATAATGACAATGCCCAGTAGCTCTATCCCATGGCCAAGATCGGATGAATGAAACCATGCCTGAGAGCCTCCCGAAACATCGTTTGATAAACTGTCTCGCCAAGTCCCGTTATCACCTCTTGTCTCCGGAAATAGTCCGGTCAGGACCGACAGCCGCACCTACACAAGGCCACCCTAAGGCAGGCGGGCACATCCCCACTGGATCTTCCCAAGGCTAGGGAAGTGGAGACACTTGTGGTCCCCACGCAAGCCTACCTGTTGTTCCGAATGCTGAGCAGCACGCACAACACAAGCTCCAAGTAGATGCGCAGTACTTCTAACCAGCGGGAGGAGAGCTGCAGGGCTTCACCTTCTTCCCCTCCGGTGCTCATGTCGGTGCCGCCGCCGCTACCGCCGCCGTCGCCCGGGCCGCCGCCTCCGCTCAGATAATTCTCCGCGGCGAACTCAACCCGCAGCTCTCGCACGAACCAGCCGCACTTGCGCATGAGGAACTCTAGCCGCGGCTGCTCCGCCGGCGAGACGCGGAGGCAGATGCGAAGCTGGGGCCACAGAGCTGGGTAGAAGAGGCACTCCCGCCAATGCGAGCAGGAGGCCGAGGCCCGCAGCCGGTCGGGCGCCGGCAGAAAGGAGAAGATGTGCACGATGAGTTCGCTGGGCAGCGACGCGGCGCCGGCCGCCTGCCCGCACAGAGCCATCGAGCTCCACCGCAGGCCGCCCGTCCTCGGCCGCCCGCGCAGTCCTCGCAGCAGCCCCGGTAGCCGGCACAGCTGCGGCTGCTGCAGCCGCTGCCGCCGCCGCCGCCGCCGCCGCCACCGCACCACCCGAGCGGCCCCGGCTCGGGTTCGCGCTGCCGGCGGTCGGGGCTGCAGCAGTGACAAGAACAACAACATCAATGACAAGGAAGAAGGGGGCGGAACCGTCGTGCACCTCGGCGGAACCAAGTGCACCGCGAGTGGCTGAGAGGGGGAAAAGCTTGGGCAGGGAGGCCTGAGCGCCGCCGGCTTTCTGTACCGCACGCAAGTGCTCCCCGGCCAGACCAGTCAGCAACCCCAAAATCCTCGCTCGAACGGACTAGGGATCCAGAGGCGACCGCGCTGCTCTGAGTAAACCGCGGTTCAGCCCGTACCCGGACGCGGAGGCAAGGTAGTGGTAGGGACTGAGAGTGACGTCAGCAGTGACGGGCGGAGCCTGGCGCGGCTGTGTGCGACTTCCGGAACCGGGGAGCTCCTGGTTGCCTGGATCGAGTGGCACGTGACCCAGGACGTCAGCAACCCGGGGGCAGGGCTAGAGGCGTGGGGGCGGAGCCACTCAGGGCGTCTCTCTTGGCGTGGAGCTCGCCTTTCCAGCGTGCCTGTGGCGGAACCCTGGCGTGCTGCGCGAAGTCCCGACGCTTTCTCATTCGCTGGCCTGAGGTCGTGGCGCCCGAGGGCCCGCACGCCGAGTCTTTTTCCATCTTGTTCAGATTAGAACAAAATCGGCTACCGAAAGGCGAGTCGTGGCGGCAAGCGGACCTTCCTCTTCCGACGTGCAGAGGCATGCGCCCCGATGCGGAACGAGTGATGACAGCGCCACCCTTCGTATTTAGAGGGGCAGGAAAAAAGTGGCTAACGATTTTCATCTTTAGGGTTGGTACCCATACTTAAAGGCTCTCTGAACCCTTGTCTGCAGAAGTTCTGTGCAATTAGTATGTTTTATTAATAACTAACGACCATTTAGTAGTAACATCAAATTAGGACGTTAAGACTGGTTTTAATTTTCAGTTTCTTAAAGTAATTGAAGTGTTTTTGAAGCGAGCTGTAGACACAGATCGTCAGTGTACATTCACCTTTGTAACAACACACCCCTGTATACAAAAGTTACATGATTAAAGTAAATATTTTAATATTATCTGATACTCCTAAAAACATGTTGGAGAGGAGAGCTTTTCTTTAGTTTGGTGCCTCCAAAGAAAGGGATTTTTAAAACAGCCCTTCAAGTTCTCAGCATGCAAAGTAGCTCACTCAAGTTGTAAGAAGCAGCGAAAGCAGTAAAGGGTTGAGAGATTTTATGTCTACTGCTTCAAATCGTTGGAACAGTGTCTTACACACACTAAGGAACTAGTTATTCTAGATGATTTTAGCCCTATGATACGACAGCAGACCTTTCCGTTCACATTTCTTTTATATCTTTTATACAATTTGGTGTCCCAAACCTAGTAAACTACCAATAATAGTATCCTTTTACCTCTAAATTTACATCAGCTTCTATTCCGTGTAAGTCACTTCTTCAAACCCTTGTCTATAAAATTCTACGTAATTACGGTTTTATAAGCATTCAATGAACATTAAATGGTAACAGTAAATTAGGAAATTAAGACAGATTTGAGTTTCAGTTTCAAAGTCATTGAAGTGTTTTGAAGAGAACTGTAGACTTCTGGAGCTTCACTTCAATTTATACATCTCTAATGGCTATTTTTGGATGCCAGTTTGACTATACCTGGAATGAACTACAATCCAGAAATGGCTGGAACACTTGTGAAAGATAGTCTGCTTGGTTTGAAGTGGGTAAATCCACTTCTAGTTGGGTTCTTTGAGTTAGACAGACAAACCTCTGATTTGGATCTTGAGGCAGGAAGACACACTTTTAATCTGATCCACATCTTCTGCTGGAAGTCTATATAACATGGAAGAAGGAAGGTTTTACTCTTTGCCTGAATGCTATCTCTTGTAGCACATTCATTCCTTCACTGGCTTTGGAGCCTACTTTGGAATTTCAGGATATACAGACAACCAGCTGAGACACTTCCAGCCTTGTGTAGATTCTTGGACTTTCCATTCACAGCTAGCCATTGTTGGATAGTCACACTGTAGTCTGTAAGTCATCCCAATAGGTTCCATACATATGGAATATGTATAAGTTTTGTGACTCTAGAGAACCTGACTAATACAACTTCTATAAAAACAGATTGCAAAGATGACATCACAGGTGGCAAAATTATTTGAATATTTACTAACATTCCATGTTTAAATTATAATTATTTCCCAAAATAGGTTTTATATATGTTTTGTACAAACCTGGACCTAATTAAGGGCCACACTTGCATTTCTTTATTAATTTTTAATTTTATTTTCCTCCATTAAATAAACTGGGAAGTATTTTTGTTTGTTTCCTTAAATGTCTTCTCTCTCTAGCATATGCATTTAGTTGGTCTGACTACAATTCATGATTCTTGCCTAAATCACTATTCAAATGGGGGTAACTTCCTTTTCTGTCATTGTATCTACAGTTATTAGTTTGTATTATTCTTTAGACTTAAGAAGCTTTCTTTAAGAAACTAGTAACATTAAAAAAACCAAAACGAAACAAAATTAGTAACAGTTAACCTTGAAAGTAGCTCACACTGAAAAGACAGAAAAATGCTTAATTACTTTTATTGCCCATTTTGAAAGTAAGGCCTTGGAAGATGAATTTTTCTTGGATTTGGTTTTTCTCAGTATTCCAATTTATTCATGAATGTTTTATAGATTTGAATCAATCATTGCTTCTCAAATTCTGGTACTTGCAGAATCCCCTTTGAAATAAATTTTTCTATGTAATTATAGTTTTTTTAAATTATTATTTTTAAGTTCTCTCCCCATCCTGCCCTTGACTACTGGGGGAGGAGCAGTTATTGCTTTCAGTTGTGTAACTGGCAGTGGGCCCACCAAGCTACAGTGATCATAAAACAAAAGGGCATCTTCGAAGAGTAGGAGGGATTATGGAGAAAGAAAAGAAGGTGGGAGAGAGAGAGAAAAAAAAAACCCAGTGCACTAAAATATATATGAAAGAACAAGTTCAATCCACAAGGAGTAAATTTAAAAAAAAAATTGTTGAGCAGTGTGAGTAAAATGAGTGCAAAGGTGAAACTGAGATTTCTGAGTTTGCTGCTGTGATAGAACTGGATGAACTTTAAACATGTTGCTTAGCCTGTTTGGTCTTTGCTTTTTCATTGGGGAAGAGATTTTTGCAGCCCTGGTCTTTGGCTCATAAAAACACACACCTACCTTTTTATTGAGGTGTATTTTACTTGCCATAAAACTTTCTACTCCAAGTGTGTAACTGGATGATCTTTAGTAATTTTGTCAAATGATGCAGCCATCAGCATAAATCAGATTCAGAACATTTTCATTCCACAAATCAGATTCCATATTTGGCTAATCCTCACTTCAACCATTTCCCAGACCATTGTGTACATTTTTGTCTACATTGCCTGTTTTGGACATTTCAGATGGAATTATACAATATTTGACTCTCAGATTTCTTTTACTTTTACTTAGCATAATGTTTTGAGGTTCATTCATAATATGACACATGTTCCTTTGTGTTGCAAAGTAGCATTCCATTCTGCATTTTTTTTGGTTATGTCCATTCAGTTATTGATAGATGTTTAGATTGTTTCCAGTTCAGGCTGTTATAAAGATACTATTCTTTAATTCAAACTAGCAACTGAGTGAAAGAAAATTCAGAAGTAGCAGCACAATGTCATTGGCAGTCTATAAGATGCACAGCACCAAAATACATAAAAAATAAAAAATGAACATGGGTGGTGGTGAAACACACCTTCAATCCCAGCTCTCAGGAGGCAGAGGCAGGCAGATCTCTGAATTGCAGGCCAGTCTGGTCTACAGAGTGAGTTCCAGGACAGCCAGGACTATACAGAGTAACCCTGTCTCAATAAATAATTAAAATATAAATATAAAGAAAGAAAGAGAACTATGAACATAAGTATACTCTGATTTGTAATTGATATTTTTTTCCTTAGTATTTTACTAGCAATATGATGCCTTCTTGGGCTAGGCTTTAATCATTAAGAAGGTTATTTAAATAAAAGATATGTTGCTTAAAAGTTTCTAAGTGTTATGTTTGAATTTTCACTTTATTAGAGATAGGAATACTGTTACCTATAACCATAAGCTAAGAAATGAATTAATAAGATATGATCATGCCCAGTTGCAATAAGAAGGCAGCAGTTTCCAGTAGTGCCACAGAACTTATCAAGGCAATGCACTTAACATTGTCTACTGAGTATGTGCACTTAACGTGTTAAGTGAACTACATTTTTTTTTTTGGACATTTATTACTCATTATATGTTAAAGGAATGCTGTTGACTTATAAAAGTCAGTATGAACTCAGATTTCGTGAAGTTATAAAGCCTGAGCTATGATTCATAGTGTGGGAGGAGGCACTGGTGTTATGAAGCTCATAAATACCTAGTACTACTGAGTTCCAGGTTCCAAAAGAGGCATATCGTCACCATGGCAACCACCATGCCTATTTGGATTTGAATCCCAGGCAACCGGTGGTTGTTAGGGCTGTCTTATCTAAGTAGATGGGTTGGATTGAATTACCTACCTGTTGACAGTCAGTGGGACTGTTTTTTCTCATAACATCTTAGTAGAGATGTATTAGTTACTTGTTCTGTCTTATTTTTTTCAAAAGATAATTTAGGTATTCAGTGTTTTTATATGTGTCTTTTTAAAACATGCTAAGCTTAGTGCTTTTTTTTTTTCCAGTTAGGTAATTAGGATTTTCTCCCCATTATTGCTTAAATTTGGCAACTTGCTTTGAGCTAAATATAATTTTCATAATACTGAATCATGGGCAATTTTGTAACAGAAAAAATGGCTGTGACAGAATTCATTTTATGATACTTAGGGCTACTGATAAAACAATTCCCTAAATTCAAACATATTTTGGAAAAGTTTTTTTTCCCCTGAGCAAGTCCATCATCTTAGATGCTGTTGGCCGGTGAAGACAACATAACTCTCTTCCAAATTATCTCTTAGTGCATTGATAAATTTACCCAGAGGTAGCCAGACATATACCAAGTTGAGGGATGGGGCTATCCACTGGTCTTCAAAAGTTTTGACCCAGAATTGTTCCTGTCTAAAGGAAATGCAGGAACAAAAATGGAGCAGAGACTAAAGGAAAGGGCATCCAGTGACTGGCCCTACTTGGGATCCATTCATGCGCAGGCACCAAACCCTGACACTGTTACTGATACCATGTTGTGCTTGCAAACAGGAGTCTAGTATGGCTGTCCTCTGAGATGCTCTACCAGCAGCTGACTGAGACAGATGCAGATACTTTCAGCCAACCATTGGACTGAGGTTGGGGGCCCCTATGAAGAGTTAGGGGACGGAGTGAAGGAGCTGAAGGGGATCGCAACCCCATAGGAAGAACAACAGTGTCAACTGACCTAGACCCCTCAGAGCTCCCAGAGACTAAGCCACTAACCAAAGAACATACATGGACTGGTCCATGGCCCCCAGCACATATGTAGCAGAGGACTGCCTTGTCTGGCCTCAGTGGGATAGGATGTGTTAAATCCTGTAGAAACTTGATGCCCTGGGGAAGGGAGATGCTAATGTGGATGAGGTGGGAGTGGGTAGATGTGTAGGGGAGCACACTTTCAGAAGCAAAGGGGAGGGTGGATGGGGTGAAGAACTCAGGAAGGGGAGAACCAGAAAGAGGGGCAACATTTGAAATGTAAATAAAATAATAATAATAAAAAAAGAATTTTAGCACTTGTAGAAGCAGATGGAACTCTAAGTTTGAAGTCAGCCTAGCTCCGGATTAGGCCAACCAGGACTACATAGTGAGACCCTGCCCAACTGTAAGACATACATGCACAGGAGCCTTCTGTGAAAATAGATCTTACAATTTGAATATACTTTCTTTCTTCTCTAGTCTGTAAGATGGAAGCAGTTCTTAGTAGGATTCTATTACAGGAAAAATGAATGAAGGATTGAAGAGAACCTGCCTTTAGAGAGTGGTTAGCTAAATTGGACAAATGATCTGTAGTTGGTGTTACTATGGCTGTGATGCAACACTATGACCAGGTTAACTCTTAGAAAGCTTTTGATTCAGGGCTTGCTTAGAGGGTGAGTCTATGATTATCATGGTGGGAAGCAGATAGGCAGGGTGCTAGAGAATAGAAAAGTAACTGAAAGGTTTATATCTGACCCACAGGCATGAGGGGGGGGGCACAGAGACACAGAGGCATACAGACAGAGAGAGAGGCAGACGGAGATAGAGACCGAAAGAGACACATAAAGAAAGAGGCTCAAAGCTCACTCTTAGTGGCACACTTCCTCTAACAAGGCTGTGATTTCTAATCCTTCTCAAACAATTCCACTCCCTAAGCATTTGACTAAGCATTTGAATATATGAACCTATGGGGACCATTCTCATTTTCATTCAAAACCCCATAGCTTGGGTTTTGGTTTGGGTATAGTGAATTGCTGGTTGTTGGTATGTATCTGAACCTGCCCTGTGCAAGCCACTAAGTTGGTTGTACACATTTGGAAATTGGAAGGGCTACATTGACAAAACTGGGATCGGTATCTCATATTCCAAGAAAATCTTATCAGGAGCATTGAGATAACTGGGTTCTATATGGTGAGACAGGTTGTGAAGCTGTTGCTTTCTAGAAGGGACTTTTACTAGTAGTGAGATAACTCTGTGTTCCCAGGTGTCATAGTTAGGACTTATGTTGCTGTAAAGAGACAACACGATCAAGGCAACTCTTACAAAGGAAAACATTTAATTGAGGCTGGCTTACAGTTCAGAGGTTCAGTCCATTATCATCAGGGACGGAAGCTGGTGCTATGCAGGCAGACATGGTGCTGGAGAGGTAACTGAGAGTTGTACATCTGCGTCTGCAGGTAGCACAAAGAGACAGTGAACCACTCTCAAAGCCTGCCTCCAATGATACAAATCCTTCAACAAGGCTATGCCTACTCCTCAAGGCCACAACTCCTAATAGGTCCACGCCCTATGGGCCAGTGGGGGCCATTTTTATTCAAATCACCACACCAGGTTTCATAGTTTTTCAGAAGTAATTAACAAAATTTAAAGTGATGAAATCTGTTGATTGATGCTTGATTCACATTAAAAATATTCTGCAGACATACAAGACAAGAGTTAGTCTTTAGGACATTAGATTACAAATTCCTAGTGTCGTGAAGCCTGAAGGTGGCATGCCTTTTTACTCTTCTGTCTGGGCCTGCTAGTTTATTCCTACATTTAAGTCCACTCAAGAGTTACATTTTCCACTCTCCCCACTCAATTTAAAGGAAAAGAAAAAAAGTTTATCTTGTATGACTATTTTAAAATACGTTGAATTTCGGCCTTTTTCTGAGAAGGATAGATACTTTCAGAGGTACATTTTATTGATTAAATACATAATATGTATAATTAAAATCCAAATATCACTATTTTTAAGGTCTATTATTCAACCACAAAGAATTTTTGATACATAGTTAAAAATTAACGATTTGATGATTTTAATGATTTTGGTTAACAAGGGTCGGTCTTGGAGTAGTCACTTTAATTTGGTTTCTTTGGTTGCTAAACAAGTTGAAGTATTGAAAACCTTTCCTCCTCTCTGTGTTCATCTTTCTACTTTTTTTCCTAGCTATAATAAGCTTTGAGAACATTCACATGCCTGTAACTAACTAAAGTTCATAGCAGCCACTCTCTCCATCTCTCCGTGTACCAGTCTCTCTGTTTCCTCTTCAGACATTTCAGCTAACTTATTTTACACAGGCCTCTTAACTGCTGGTCCAACTCCAACTCTCTAAGACCTAGCTACAGTTTCTAATTTCACAAACAGTATCTTTGGCTGAAATTGTTGAGAGAATCTGCTCTGGTTATCTTAGGGACATACATAGGTCACAAATCATTAACGGATTTGATTGGATACTTTGGATCCATATATTTCTGTTTTTGTCTAATGAATTTAGAGCATTTGACCATTATGCGGTTCTTTGGACAGATGGACATAGAAACAAAGATTAAGAGAACAAAGAACATTTTTTCAGAAAGGATACTGTAAGGCCTTGCAATCACTCTGAAATCCATCTTGAACAGTAGATACTATGGCTCAGTTATTTTTTTAAGCAAAGATGCCTATAATTCTACATTGAACAAAAGTGGCCTTAACTGGATACTCTGGGGCAGATCATCTTGTCAGAACTGGATTGGTGCCTGTGTTGTTTTATTAATTTCAACTTGATAGATTCTTGAATCCCTGGAGATGGGCCTCTGGGCTTGCCTCTGGGGGGAATTATCACAATTATATTAACTGAAATGGGAATAACACCAACAAGCAAGTTGGGGAGGAAAAGGTTTATTTGACTTACACTTCCATGTTGCTGTTCATCATCGAAGGAAGTCAGAACAGGAACTCAAACAGCAGGAACCTGGAGGCAGGAGCTAGTATACAGGTCATGGAGGGGTGCTGCTTACTGGCTTGCTTCCCATGGCTTGCTCAGTCTGCTTTTTTTTATAGAACCCAGGGACGGCATCACTCACAACTGCCTTTGCCTCCCCCATCAATCGCTAATTAAGAAAAATGCCCTACAGCTGGATCTGGTGGAGGCATCTTCTCAACTGAGGTTCCCTGTTTTTAGATAACTATAGTTTGTGTGTCAAGTTGACATAAGACCAGCCAGCACACCATCCATCAATAAGTGGATGGGGTGGGCACAGAGTTAATGGAAAAACAGTCGAGTCCAATAATAAACATTTTGTTTTAGGTAATAGTAGATCATATCTGGGGATTTTTCAAATGCAGAATTGTGAGTCAAAAGCTAAGAAATATTGACTTATAAAGAGACTTCCCCCCCCCCCCAGAGAGATAATTGAAACAGGAAAAAGTGAGATTTCCAACAAAAGAGTAATGGAAAAAAACCATAGGAAACTTGCGAACTTGCAGGTCAGGAGACGAGAGAAGTGTAAATGAACATGATAGAGAAGATAGAAAGAAATAAAATCAGGACAGCTCTAAGTAGATATAGCTATAAGAATTTATCCAGGTTTTAAGAGTAATCAGGCTACCATCCCTTTCATATTTAATAACTTTTCAAATACGTTCATTTAAGTCCTCAAAATCTGAGACAAAATGAAAGCAACATTTCATTTCAATCTTTATTTTTAATTGTCAGACTGACATGTTTTCCAATAACCTCTGAGATGAAAATACAGCTTGTGTCCTTTTGCACATTTAATTGGAGTTGTTATGAAAGATAAAGAATATGGTGCGACAAGATTCTGTCACCCAGGAAACCAACTAATACCCTGGAAAATCATGCAGCCTTCCTTATAAATGTGCGTCAACCCTGCTTGGCATCTGGGCTAGGTCCATATAAAAGGAACAGCCGATCCATGTTTATTCACACTGGTAGCAAATTCAATAAGTTAAAAATATACAACTAGGGAACTTAGCAGTAATTCACGGAAGGGATACCTTTTAAGTAATTAGTTCATGGAGGAGAAGGGAAGGAGGATTTGGTATTTGGCACGTGCCACTCAGTTTCACTTTGGGAAGATGCGCAGGTTTCTATAAATAGTGCTGGTACAGAGTGTAAGAGTGCACTTGCAGCAGTTAAAATAGTAGTCTTATGTGTACTTTGTCATGGTTAAAAAATTACTTCAATTAGCAGGTTATAGTGTAAAATAAGAGCTAATTCCCAGGAACAATGATTATATCAATTTTATTTTAGTCTCAGGTCTCATGCCTGAAATTTAGTAATGAGGTGGGAAAAGTGGGTTAAGCTTAAGATGATATTGACAGAGGAAAATAGAGAACAGCATAAAGACAGTTATTTATTTTTTTTTTTTAAAATTGCTTTTATCAATTATTCTCGATTGTATTTTTTTAAATCTAATTTGGTTTCTTATTAAGGACCTGGTTGGCAATAGCGTAGTAGCCAGCAAACTGATTTCAAAAGCTAAATTTTAAAACTTTTCTTTTTTAAACAAAATCTCAATGGTTCAATTTTACCAATGAAGATGCAGGAGCCTGATGCTGGGTGAAAGCCTGCTAGCTCAGAGAGGCAGAGAGAGCACCCAGCCGACCTTCCTACTCCCTCACATCAGCTCAGAACGCTTCCTTCCAACTAATGTCCCTTCAATTTCTTGTGAGTTTCTCTACCCCTCCTCCTGACCCCTTATACGCTCAATAATTTTTTCTCAATTATCCTATGTTCACTTCCTGTCAGTTGGTTACTTGCTCTGCCTCTTGACCTATGTTGACTTTATTTAATACTTTTTACAATATTCAAGCAAAAAGCTCTTGGATTAAAGATGGATGCTAATGCTAAGACATACCACAATGAAAAACAGGGTTTTCCGGTAAATAACATAATCTTGGGATTCATAGTGAGATCAAATATCCTGCAACAAAAACACAGTACAAACAAGAAAAATTTAAATGGCACTCACAATGACCAGGCTTGTAGAGACTCAGCCCTGAAGTCGAGAAATGAAGTTTTTTACCCTGACTTCATTTATTTTATTATTATTTTTTTTATTTTTCCTACTTTATTTACATTTCAAATGTTTCCCCCTTTCCAGATCTCCCCTTTGGAACCTCCCCATTTCCTCCCCCTCCCCTGCCTCTATGGGGGTATTCTCCCACCCACCCACCCACCCACCCACTCTCGTCTTCCCTCCTTGGCATTCTCCTCTACTGGGGGATCTCTCAGGCCCAAGGGCCTCTCCTGCCCCTGATGGCTAACAAGACCCTCCTCTGCCGCATATGTGGCCAGCACCATGGGTCCCTCCATGTGTATTCTTTGGTTAGTGGATCAATCTCCAGGAGTATGGGGGGGGGGGGAGTCAGGCCAGTTGCCACTGTTGCTCCCTCCATGGGGATGCAAACTCCCTCAGCTCCTTCAGTCCCTTCTCCAAGTCCTCCATCTGGGACCTCACATTCAGCCCTACTATTGCTGTGAAGTGACTCTTGGGTATTTCGAACTTTTGGGCTAATAACCACTTAACAGTGAGTATATACCATGTTCATTCTTTTGTGACTGCGTTACCTCGCTCAGGATGATATTTTCAAGTTCCATCCATTTGTCTGCGAATTTCATGAAGTCATTGTTTTTAATAGCTGAGTAGTATTCCATTGTGTAAATGTACCACATTTTCTGTATCCATTCCCCTGTTGAGGGACATCTGGGTTGTTTCCAGCTTCTGGCTATTATAAATATGGCTGCTATGAACATAGTGGAGCATGTGTCTTTATTACATGTTGGGACATCTTCTGGGTATATGCCCAGGGGTGGAATAGCTGGGTCCTCAGGTTCAGTTTTCTGAGGGTCCGCCAAACTGATTTCCAGAGAGGTTGTATCAGCTTGCATTTCCACCAGCAATGGAGGAGTGTTCCTCTTTCTCCACATCCTCACCAACATCTGCTGTCACCTGAGTTTTTGATCTTAGCCATTCTGACTGGTGTGAGGTGAAATTTCAGGGTTGTTTTGATTTACATTTCCCTGATGACTAAGGATGTTGAACATTTCTTTAGGTGCTTCTTGGCCATTCGAGTTTCCTCAGTTGAGAATTCTCTGTTTAGCTCTCTTCCCCATTTTTTGATAGGGTTATTTTGTTCTCCGGAGTCTAACTTCATGAGTTCTTTGTATATATTGGATATTAGTCATCTATCAGATGTAGGATTGGTAAGGATCTTTTCCCAATCTATAGGTTGCCGTTTTGTCCTATTTACAGTGTCCTTTGCCTTACAGAAGCCTTGTAATTTTATGAGGTCCCATCTGTTGATTCTTGATCTTAGAACACAAGCCATTGGTGTTCTGTTCAGGAACATTTCCCCTGTGCCCATGTGTTCGAGACTTTCCCCCACTTTCTCTTCTATTAGATTCAGTGTATCTGGTTTTATGTGTAGGCCCTTGATCCACTTGGACTTGAGCTTTGTACAGAGAGATAGGAATGGATCAATTCGTAATCTTCTACAGGTAGACCACCAGTTTGAACCAGCACCATTTGTTGAAGATGCTGTCTTTTTTGCACTGGATGGTTTTAGCTCCTTTGTCAAAGATCAAGTGACCATAAGTGTGTGGGTTCATTTCTGGGTCTTCAATTCTATTCCATTGATCTACCTGCCTGTCACTGTACCAATACCATGCAGTTTTATTAATCACTACTGCTCTGTAGTACAGCTTGAAGTCAGGGAGGCTAATTCCCCCAGAAGTCCTTTTATTGTTGAGAATAGTTTTTGCTATCCTGGGTTTTTTGTTATTCCGTATGAATTTGAGAATTGCTCTTTCTAAGTCTATGAAGAAATGAGTTGAGATTTTGAAGGGGATTGCATTGAATCTGTAGATTGCTTTTGGCAGGATGACCATTTTAACTATATTAATCCTGCCAATCTGTGAGCTTGGGAAATCTTTCCATGTTCTGAGGTCTTCTTCGATTTCTTTTTTCAGAACTTGAAGTTCTTGTCATACAGATCTTTCACTTGTTTGGTTAGAGTCACACCAAGATATTTTATATTGTTTGTGACAATTGTGAAGGGTGTCATTTCCCTAATTTCTTTCTCAACCTGTTTATCCTTGGAGTATAGGAAGGCTACTGATTTGCTTGAGTTAATTTTGTATCCAGCCACTTTGCTGAAGTTGTTTATCAGCTGTAGCAGATCATTGGTGGAGTTTTTCGGGTCACTTAAGTATACCATCATATCGTCTGCAAATAGTGATATTTGATTTCTTCCTTTCCAATTTGTATTCCTTTGATTTCCTTTTGTTGCCTGATTGCTCTAGCTAGAACTTCAAGTACTATATTGAATAGATAGGGAGAGAGAGGGCAGCCTTGTCTAGTCCCTGATTTTAGTGGGATTGCTTCGAGTTTCTCTCCATTTAGTTTGATGTTGGCTACTGGTTTACTGTATATTGCTTTTGCTATGTTTAGGTATGGACCTTGAATTCCTGATCTTTCCAAGATTTTTATCATGAAGGGATGTTGAACTTTGTCAAATGCTTTTTCAGCATCTAACGAAATGTCCATGTTGTTTTTTTCTTTGAGTTTGTTTATGTAGTGGATTACATTGATGGATTTCTGGGTATTGAACCATCCCTGCATCCCTGGGATGAAGCCTACTTGATCATGGTGAATGATCGTTGTGATGTGTTCTTGGACTCGGTTTGCAAGAATTTTATTGAGTATTTTTGCATCGATATTCATAAGGGAAATTGGTCTGAATTTTTCTTTTATTGTTGGGTCTTTGTGGGGTTTTGGTATCAGTGTAACTGTGGCCTCATAGAATGAGTTGGGTAGTGTTCCTTCCGTTTCTATTTTGTGGATTAGATTAAAGAGTATTGGTATTAGGTCTTCTTTGAAGGTCTGATAGAATTCTGCACTGAACCCATCTGGTCCTGGGTTTTTTTTGGTTGGGAGACTTTTAATGACTGCTTCTATTTCTTTAGGGGTTATGGAACTGTTTAGATAGTTTATCTGATCCTGATTTAACTTTGGTAATTGGTATCTGTCTAGAAACTTGTCCATTTCCTCCAGGTTTTCCAATTTTGTTGCGTATAGGCTTTTATAGTAGGATCTGATGATTTTTTTTTTTAATTTCCTCAGAATCTGTTGTTATATCTCCCTTTTCATCTCTAATTTTATTAATTTGCATACTGTCTCTGTGTCCTCTGGTTAGTCTGGCTAAGGGTTTATCTATCGTGTTGATTTTCTCAAAGAACCAGCTCCTGGTTTTGTTGCTTCTTTGTAGAGTTCTATTAGTTTCCACTTGGTTGATTTCAGCCCTTAATTTGATTATTTCCTGCCTTCTACTCCTCTTGGGTGTATTAGCTTCTTCTTATTCTAGAACTTTCAGGTGTGCTGTTAGGCTGCTAGTATATGCTCTCTCCAGTTTCTTTTTGGAGGCATTCAGAGCTATGAGTTTTCCTCTTAACACTGCTTTCATTGAGTCCCATAGGTTTGGGTATGTTGTACTTTCTTTTTCATTAAATTCTAGGAAGTCTTTAATTTCTTTCTTTATTTCTTCCTGGACCAAGTTATCATTGAGTAGAGCATTGTTCAGCTTCCATGTGTATGTGTGCTTTCTGTTGTTGTTGTTGTTGTTGCCATTGAAGACCAGCCTTAATCCGTAGTGATCTGATAGGAGTCATGGGATTATTTGAATCTTCTTATATCTGTTGAGGTTTGTTTTGTGGCCAATTATATGATCAATTTTGGAGAAGGTACCATGAGGTTCTGAGAAGAAAGTATATTCTTTATATAGGATGAAATGTTCTATAGATATCTGTTAAACCCATTTGGTTCATAGCATCTGTTACTTTCACTGTGTCTCTGTTTAGTTTGTTTCCAAGATCTGTCCATTGTTGATAGTGGGGTGTTGAAGTCTCCCACTATTATTGTGTGAGGTGCAATTGAGCTTTGAGCTTTAGTAAAGTTTCTTTTATGAATGTGGGAGCTCTTGCATTCGGGGCATAGATGTTCAGAATTGAGAGTTCTTCTTGGTAGATTTTTCCTTTGATGAGTATGAAGTGTCCTTCCTTATATTTTTTGATGACTTTTGGTTGAAAGTCAATTTTATCCGATATTATAATGGCTACTCCAACCTCTTTCTTGGGGCCATTTGCCTGGAAAATTGTTTTCCAGCCCTTTACTCTGAGATAGTGTTTGTCTTTAACACGGAGGTGCGCTTCCTGGATGCAGCAGAATGCTGGGTCCTGTTTATGGATCCAGTCTGTCAGTCTATGTCTTTTTATTGGGGAGTTGAGACCATTGATGTTAAGAGATATTAAAGAATAGTGATTGTTGTTTCTTGTTATTTTTGATGTTGTTTATATGTTTGTGTGGCTATCTTCTTTTGAGTTTGTTGAAAGATTACTTTCTTTCTTTTTCTTGAGTGTAGTTTCCCTCGTTGAGTTGGCGTTTTCCATGTATTATTCTTTGTAGTGCTGGGTTTGTGGAAACATACTGTGCAAATTTGGATTTGTCATAGAATATTTTGGTTTCACCATCTATGATTATTGAGAGTTTTGCTGGGTATAGCAGCCTGAGCTGGCATTTGTGTTCTCTTAGAGTCTGTATGAGATCTGCCCAGGATCTTCTAGCTTTCATAGTCTCTGGTGAGAAGTCTGGTGTAATTCTGATAGGTCTGCCTTTGTATGTTATTTGCCCTTTTTCCCTTACTGCTTTTAATATTCTTTCCTTATTTTGTGTATTTGGTGTTTTGACTATAATGTGATGGGAGGAATTTCCTTTCTGGTCCAGTCTATTTGGCGTTCTGTAGGTGTCTTGTATATTTATATTCATTTCTTTCTTTAGGTTAGGGAAGTTTTCTTCTATAATTTTGTTGAAGATATTTACTGGTCCTTTAAGTTGGGAATCTTCACTCTCTTCCATACCCATTATCCTCAGGTTCTGTCTTCTCATTGCATCCTGGATATCTTGGATGTTTTGGGTTAGGAGCTTTTTGGATTTTGTGTTTTCTTTGACTGTTTTTTCCATGTTTTCTATGGTATCTTCCGCACCTGAGATTCTCTCTTCCATTTCTTGTGTTCTATTGGTGATGCTTGCATCTATGACTCCTGATTTCTTTCCTAGTTCTCTATCTCCAGGGTTGTCTCCTTTTGTGATTTCTTTATTGTTTCTGTTTTTAATTCCTGAATGGTTTTGTTCATTTGTTTGGTTGTGTTTTCCTGTAATTCTGCCTATTTGATTGTGTTTTCCTGTAATTCTTTAAGGTATTTTTGTGTGTCCTCTGTAAGGGTTTCCAGTTGTTTACCGGTGTTCTCTTGTATTTCTTTAAGGGAGTTATTTATTTCCTTCTTAAAATCTTCTATCATCTTCTTGATATGTAATTTTAAGTCTGAGTCATCCTTTTCTGGTGTGTTTGGGTATCCAGGGCTAGCTGTGGTGGGAGAGCTGGGTTCTGATGAAGCCAAGTAGTCTTGGTTTCTGTTCCTTGTGTTCTTGCCCTTGCCTTTTGCCATCTGCTTATCTCTGGTGTTAGCTGGTCTTTCTCTCTTTGACTCTGCCTTGTCTTTCCTTCAAGCACAGGTGTCAATATTCCTTGGAGACCAGTTCCCTCTCCCCACTGTTCCTTAGTCCCTGTGTCTGGAGCCCTCCTCTTGCTAGCTTTTCCACACAAGTGGGTGGCCTGCTTTCTCCTGGCACTGTTTGGCTATGGTGTTTTTGGAGTAGGTGTGTCACTGTGAGTGTGGGCTTTAAGACCCACATCCTAGCTGCCTGGAAGCCAGTCTTCCACTAGCAACCTTCAGATGAAGATGTAGAACTCTCAGGTCTGCCCACACCATGCCTGCCTGTATGCTCCCCTGTTCCCCTCTTGATGATAATGGACTTAACCTCTGAATTTATAAGCCAGCCCAATTAAATGTTGTCCTTATAAGAGTTGTCTTGGTCCTGGTGTCTGTTTACAGCAGTAAAACCCTAACTAAGACAGTAGCTTAAACGCAAACCAAATCAGATTATGTTCAAGTTTCATTAAGCTTGTTTTTAGATATGAGCAAGGTTTATGTGCTGGGGAATAATGTTTGAGGCTTGTTTATTTGTCAGAAAAATGTTATTACCCCTCAATTATCTATGCATGTATCTGCTTGAGATCTTCTTTGTGTGTCTTCGGTTGTGTACCAGTGATTCTTTTGAAAACTTGAGTTGTAGTGATTGACAGCACCTTCTGTCGCCATTGGGACTCTTTCTGACAGCAAAGAAAGACTTGGTATAAAAATTTATTTTATAGAGTAACAATCTTTCCTTAAATGTTGTCTCAATCTCTTCTAAAATGTGCTGTTGCAAAATAAAAAGTTTATTCAAGCAGAAAATATGTACCAGTTTTAATATAGAGGTCATACTGTTGGTTTTTGGTGTTTTGTACTAAGAGATTATGATTAATGTGTGGTCAAGAGAGGATTGCTGGAGAGAGGAGAGGAGAGGGAGGGGGGAAGATTGAGTGCTTCTTTTACCCATCATTCCAATGTCTTCACATAACTGCAGGCCTCACTGAGTTTTGGTAAACTTCCTAGAAGGAGTCTATATGGAAATTTTACATTGGCTACCACCTCCATCTGCTTAGTAGACAGTAAGGTCAATCCTTTTTCCCTCTAAGGTGTGGCTGTGAGTTAGAAATGCAGAATGCCTGGGGAATCCCTCTGGCTGCTCCCAGTGATAGCCTTTTCAGCCATGCACTGCTCATTCACCTCTTTCAGGATCATACAAAACATCTGTTCTTTGGACTTTAAAAAACAAATAACTAACTCTCCCCCAGACCCTTTCCTATTGCAACTTATAGATATTGGTTGGTTGTCCTTTTTTTTTTTTTTTTTTATATTCAAGGCAAGCCTAGGATCTGATGGGTAAGAATCTGTTGACTGAACGACACATTGATCTGGCGGCTGGGTAGCTCAGTCCACCTTCACAACCCTTTGTAAATGAGAGCTTTTATCAGTCCTTCCAGACCATGGAGGGCAGCTGTAGTGTTCTACCCCTCAATAGAGCAAGCAAGCTGAATTTTAATTTTGCATGTATTGTTACACAGTGCAGGTGCTAGTTATGATTGGAAGTACAGCATAAGCATAGCCCCTGGTCTACAGGAGTTTACAAGTTGGTGGAAGTGGCTGAAACATTAGCTCCTCAAACACAGGGTAGAAGAAATTATGTAAAGTGTTTCTGGATGTCCTGATTTTGAACTGGCCTTTGACACTTGGAGGAATGTGATCTTGGGCTGAGGTGTGGGAGAGGAATGAGCATTACCTCACTCAGAGCTGCAGGAGCAGAAGGAAGGGTGGTTACATGGGAGGAAGGGGCATGATGGCCTACGAGCCAGGGCAGCCCAGCCCAGGTTTGTCTGTGTTTAGTGACTGGAAAGACAACATGGGACCATTGCTCAAAGGCTTTAAATGCCAAACAGCATCTTGCTCACCTTTGAAAGCCATCACAACATTCTAAGCAAGGAAATGATCTTTGGTAGATCTTTGTAATGAAGGAAGCATTAATTGGTATGTATATGAGGATTCTCTGCCAACCTTGTAGGATATAACAATGCTAGGTTCTCATTCAGATTGGATGACTTAGAATTTATGTGCTGGAACATGACTGTGTGGGTTTTTGACTCCACAAGTAATTAAGAATACTTGGAGTGGTAGAGAAGTGATGGTCAGAACACTGGGTAACTTAACTTTTTTGAATTCAACTGATATATCTGGAAAAAATTGACAGATAAGCCCTTGACATCCACTTCCTTGTGGTTTTGTGAAGATCACATGGAAAAAAGTATGAAACTTTGATGAACCGTGATAAATATACAAGGAGAAAGAGGGATTGTGCTCACTCTTGTGTTTCAGTTCTGAGACATACTCACAAAGAAAGATTAAACAGTCATAAAGCGGAGAATCCTGTTCTTTACAGCAAAATGGATGAGCCTGGAAGACATTATGTCAGATGGAATAGGCCAGGCAGAGAGTGATAAGTATTGCGTCTTTTTTTCTCATATGGACAGGAAAAGTCAACATAATATAAGCAATTCCTAGAGATTGGGAAAATGTAAGTGTGCTGGGGAGGGCTGCCAAGGGGATGCAGAATTTTATCAGTGCATTCTGTATCACACTCTTGCAGTAGACATCACTCACATGCAACATAATGCGTTAATCATAAAGAACATCACTTTAAAAGGAGGTAAGCAATGGGTTTGTAGTAAGAATACTCCAAGAGCAATAAACAGGGAAGGGACATAGGAGCATTATGGGCTCCTTGCTTGAAAGACTGTCCTTGTGGTTCAACATCCCAGTCATCCTTTTTAGCTTTTAGAACTTCTCTCTCATTTTAAAGACGAGTTAGTGAATGTCCAACAAACAGACATCTTTGCCTTCACGGAGTGTTGCTCCACCGAGAACGGATAGAAAGCAAATGCATAGGTATCTAGTGTGGAGGAAGCAGAACATGGTAGATGCTTGGAGGTTAAGTTGCTTGTTTGGGAAACAGGGTTAGGAAAGCCCTCTAATAGAAGTTAAATAGAAGCCAAAGGAAGAAAGAACTGTGGGTTATCTATTAGAGGATATAGAAGATGTGTGTGAGATATGTGAGATTTCAGGTGCAGCAGCCACGAGCTGTTTCTCTAGGAGAAGATTCTGCAGATGTTGAGCTAGGACTGAAGGTGGCTGAGCAACTGAAGTTGACTGCAGACTTGGGGTGCTGAGCTGGGAGTTCTGGGAAGTGCACGCTAGCTGAGGTAGATTGGGGGTGCCCAGCAATTGTGTCAACAAGGCAAGTTGAAGTCGAACAACTGTGTGTGTCTGTGTTTTTCATCCGCGGATCCAATATTCCCTGGACGAGCTGGTAGCGCGGTCGGTTCGTGGAGTAAGGCGAGGTAGCAAAAGCTACCATCAGCAATAAACTAATCCCATTAGAGGGGCGTTGGGAGGTTGAGGATGGGTCTGGTGGGCCGTTATGTTTCTTTTATGTTTTGTACATATGCTGGGATTGATTTGTCTTCCAGTTTGACCTTCTGCTCTAGTTGGTTGTTTTGTTTCCTGCGAGTCTCCCCACAGGGATGTCTTGTGAGGTTCATCTGTGGAGACTGATGAACTTCTGTGGTGGGGGTGATCCAATGTTGGCTAGGTGATACTGAGATCATGAGCAGGGGTACGCTCTAATCACCAAGGGAACTTGTGGAGCCCAGTAACATGTTGAACTTTGTGTACTGGCTAGGGCTGGAGTTAGAACTATAGTCCTTTGAAAACTCTGGGCCATTTGAGCCAAAACTTCAGTCCCTCTATAAACTCTGAGACACCTGTGGTCAAAGCTCTAGGCCTGTTGTGGGATCTAGGACTGCTGCAGTCACAACTCTGGTCCTGAAGAGAACTTTTTGGACCACAAGAGTACTGAAATTGCAGATACTAAAAAATTACAAAATAAATAGGGCTTCTTTGAGCTATGGTCAATCGTTTGAATATGTCTTTATCATGCTCATGAGTCTGAACACTTGGTCCCCGAGCTATTTTCCTGTTTGGAAAAAATGATTTGACTTTTGGTAGATGAGGCCTAGAAGGTGGCAACAGGTCACTTGGGTCCTTGGAGGTTCTAGCTTGCCCCTCTGCTTCCCTCATGCTGTAAAGTGGATAAGCCTCTTCTACATGCTTCTGGCCACCCACCACTCATGACCATGGCTGCTCTGCTGTGTTTCCCTTACCACAACGGACCTTATGAAACCATTAGACAAATAAACCTTTTCTCTCAACTCTTAAAAAGGATTTATTTTTTTATTTTTGTGAGACCCTGCATGTTTGTTTGTGTACCATGTGAATGCCTGGTGTCAACAGAAACTGGAAGAGGGCATTGGATCTCCTGGAACTGGAGTTGCAGGTGTTTTCAAGCCATTGTGTAGATGCTGGGAACAGAACCCGGTATCCTGAAAGATCAGCTATGCTCTGAATTGCTGAGCATCTCTCCTGCACCCCCACCCTAAGTTCTTTGTATCAGGTATTTTGACCACAAGGATGAGAAAAGTAACTACTGCAACTATTAAATTTTGGAAGAAAAATTTTCATGCAGCCACTGAAAATGAAATAGATGTCACTCTCTGAAATTGGAATGCTCTGTGTTGGAATGTCTAAATTCAAGGCAGGCCGAGGCTAGGCTGGACAGAACAAGAGAGTAGGCAGAAGTGAGTCAGCTTTAGGAAGACTGGGAGCTTGAGAGCCCTTGGGGAGGCTGTCAAAGAGGACTGGAATGAAGTGAAGTGTACAAGGGAGCTGGAGAAAAGCAGGTGACTATGCCAAAGCAGAAGGCTCAGTGACATTCCCACCATGGTGATGTGACAAGCAGGGTGGGGCTATAATAAATTGCAGTAAGGTTCTTTCCAGGGTGAGAGTGTAAGGGGTCTGACTTCTTGCTGCTTACAGAAAAATATAGGAAAGAGATGAGCTAAGGAAGACAGGGGTGAGCTAAAGAAGGAATTGTTAAATATAAAGGAGCTAGGACTTGGTGGAGTTTGAAAATAAAACTTTCTATTTTCCAGTTCCTCCAGATGGCAAGACTGTTCTAAAATTACGAAAAGGCTGTGGAAGATCTAATCTATGGTCTTGTCAGGAAATTACGGTATAATAGGCAGCTGAGAGGGTGATTGTAAGCCCTTAGTTAAGACCTCATCCAGACATCAGAGGATGTTTAGGGAGGGCGTGGAGTAGTGGCTCAGATGTTAAGAGCATGCATTGCTCTCCCAGAGGACCCTAGGTCAGGTGGCTCATAACCACTAGGTGCATGTAGTTCCAGTGAGCTCCAACACCTCTGGCTTCTGTGGTTACCTGCACTGATGTACACACACACACACACTTAAAAATAATAAATCTTAAAAATAGATGTTTAGGGAATAGCATGTGATGGCTAATCTTGGTTGTCAAGTTGTCAAGCCTGGGAAGAGGGAACCTCAGTTGAAGGATTGCCTCTATCAAAGCAGCCTCTGGGCATGTCTGTGGGTGCATTTTCTCAATTGTTAATTGACATAGGAGGGCCCAGACTACTGTGGGTATCATCCAAGCAAGTGGGTCTGGAGTATATAAGACAAGTAGCTGATGTGACGATGCCTATGAATGACCAGGATGGCAAGATATCTCCAAAGGTGCAAAAGTGACAATGTCCTGGCAGAGACCAATGGTTTTCTAAGTGTTCTTATGGCTTTCTCAATAAGAGGAAATCATACCTGATACTGGAAACCTAGCCACCTATCCAGGGTTAGGGAGCTCATGGTCTTAGAGGAGAACCTACTATCACCACTCTTCCTAAGCCAATATAATGCCTAACGGAATCCTAAATATTTAGCTTTATGCCCACCGATAATTGTAGTTCTCAACCCACATCAAAGAAACTTCTCTTTGCAACAGACTGAGACCATTGCAGAAAACCAAAACTGATTAAAATGCAGAGTAGAGCTGATTGTTGGGTGCCCAGCCCTACCTGATACATTTACAACACAACTCCTGCTCCTAAGGCTCAGAGAACATAGATGAAGGTGGGAAAGAAAGATTTTAAGAGCTAGAGGACATGGAAAGTCACTGTAAGACTGTGTCTTCTAGAGATGATGAGGAAGACTTACTTATGATACCTCAACAATATGGCTGCCTAGAGAAGACATGATCAAGTACAACACCAAGTGACATGCTAATACAGAAGGGGAAATCTCACAGGACCCCATTCCTAGACAAAGTAACTACAGACTGCTGTGAGCAGGAGAAATAGTCTCCCTGTCTTAGTCAGGGTATCTATTCCTGCACAAACATCATGACCAAGATGTAAATTGGGGAGGACAGGGTTTATTGAGCTTACACTTCCATGCTGCTGTTCATCACCAAAGGAAGTCAGGACTGGAACTCAAGCAGGGCAGGAAGCAGGAGCTGATGCAGAGGCCACTGAGGGATGTTACTTACTGGCTTTCTCAGCTTGCTTTCTCATAGAACCCAGGATGACCAGCCCAGGGATGGCACCACCCACATTGGGCCCTCCCCCTTTGATCACTAATTGAGAAAATGTCTTACTGCTGGATCTCATGGAGACATTTTCTTAACTGAAGCTCCTTTCTCTGTGATAACTTCAGCTTGTGTCAAGTTGACACACAAAACTAGCCAATATAATTGACCCCTTGTCAACTTAACACACAAACACATCACTAATAAGCCTCGACCCTTACTTCCTTATTCATCCCCAAGATCTAAATAACTTTACAAGTCCCACAGTCTTTACAAATTCTTACATATTAACATTTCAGTCCCTTTTAAGCATCCAATCTCTTAAAATTCAAAGTCTTTTAAAAATTCAGTTTCTTAACTGTGGGCTCCACTAAAATACCTTTCTTCAAGGGGGAAAAATATCAGACCACAGTCACAATCAAAAGCAAAATTGAACTCCATCTGTCTGGGATCCACTCATGATCTTCTGGATTACTCCAAGGGCTTGATTCACTTCTCCAGCTCTGCCCTTTGTAGCACACACCTTGTCTTCTAGGCTCCAGATGCCTGTACTCCACTGCTGCTGCTGTTCTTGGTAGTCAGCTCCAAAACACTGCTGTCTTCTGTTGCAACTAGGTTTACCAACAGCCTCTCATAGGCTCTCTTCGTGGTTCCAAGCCTCACCTCCTTTGCATGACCCCTTCAGTCCTAAGCTGTCAATGCAACTGAGGCTGCACCTTTACCCATGTCCTTCCATGGCATCTCACAGTGCCCAGGCCTCAATGGCTCTTCACGACTCCTTCATGCCTTCAAAACCAGTACCACCTGGGTGACTCTTACATATTACCAAGTCCAGCCACAGCTCTGGAATGCAGCCACTGTGCTCTCAGAAAACACTTCTCAGAAGATTTCTGAGAATGCTGGTCTTTTCTTAATCACTGCTAATATCTTGGCTCCAGCTAACAAGCATCAATAGTCCCAGCAATGCAATAATTTTGCTTTAGTAGTTCTGGTATCTTGTTAATCACAGCTGATTTCTTCAGTCCCAGCAAACCAAAACCACAGAATCTTAAATCAAACTAGCAATGGCCCTGATAAGAGTCTTTAGTATTCCCTCTGAAATTTTACAAGCCATCTTCTGCACTGTTCTCAACATTATCTTCCAAGCTCCTACAGAACACCCCACAGAGCTCTTAACATTCCAATGGCTCTTCTAGCTCAAAGTTCCAAAGTCCTTCCACAGTCCTCCCAAAACATGGTCAGGTTGTCACAGGAATACCCCACTACTCTAGTACCAATTGTCTTAGTCAGGGTTTCTATTCCTGTGCAAACATCATGACCAAGATGCAAATTGGGGAGGAAAGGGTTTATTGAGCTTACACTTCCATGGTGCTGTTCATCACCAAAGGAAGTCAGGACTGGAACTCAAACAGGGCAGGAAGCAGGAGCTGATGCAGAGGCCATGGAGGGATGTTCCTTACTGGCTTGCTTGCTTGCTTCTCCTGGATTGCTCAGCCTGCTTTCTTATAGAACCCAAGGCAACCAGCCCACAGATGATACCACCCACAAGGGGCCCTCCCCCTTGATCACTAATTGAGAAAATGCCTTACCACTGGATCTCATGGAAGCATTTTCTCAACTGAAACTCCTTTCTCTGTGATAACTTCAGCTTGTGTCAAGTTGACACACAAAACTAGCCAATACACTCCCCTATTTCAATAGGGATGAGCCCCTAGTTGGTTATCCAATACCAATCTTTAGACCTGAAACATATACATAGAAACAACAGTAAACAGATTAAGCAGCATATATGCACGTGCACACACACTTGTGTGTGTATGCATTTATATATGTGTAGCAACAATAAAGATAAAGGGGACATAAATTTGAAAGGGAACAAGGTGGGACATGAAAGGAGTTGGAAGAAGAAAAGAGAAATGATGAAATTACATTTTAATTTGAAGAAGAAAGGAAAAGAATGCAAACCTCGGAGCAAGCAGGGAGCAGCACAACCTATGGCTTCTGCTTCATTTCCTGCCTCTAGGTTCCTGTCTTGAGCTCTTGACCTGGCTTCCCCTGATGATGGAGTGTAAATTGCAAGGTGAAATAAACTCCTTCCCAAAGGTGCTTATTGCAGCAATAGAGAATTAAACTAGTGTAGACCATCTATTAAACAAAAGAATTTATGAATATTACCCATAAGCATTCTTACAGGATCTATCTTGAGATTCTAAGACTTAAACTGGACATTTATAGATTGGCTTTTGTCTAATGAATTCCATTAAGTTGAATCATAAGAAAGCTACACTATCTTACATTATTTTCCTTTAAAAACCTTTACAGTTTTTTAATTTTCACATTTATTTATATGTATGTGTGTTGGGGGGAAGTGCGCACGCCATGGCATGCATGTTAAAGAAAAACTAATGGCAGTCAGGTCTTTCCTTCTAATGCAGTGATAGTGATTTTGCTTCATACTGAAAGGGTTTAGGGTTTTTTTCTAATAATCTGTTGCTCTTAGAAGCAGCATCGTCTAAAAGGAAGAATCATCTCTCTCTCTCTCTCTCTCAACAATTTTAATTGGCTTACAAAGTAGCAGGTTTCCGTATGGCTTCTTCACACCTCCCATTTTGGTTAACTCTTCTTCCCTGCCCCCTAATCTTTCCCGTCTCCCCACTTCCACCTGTGCCTTAACCCCACCTCCATTTCCCATTCCTTTGCCTGTCACCTATGTTCTTTATTCCCCTCCCTTATGTACGACACCCTCCAAATGACTGCTTTCCTGGCTCGTAGAGTTTCTTCCAGTTCCATTCATTTACCTGCAGAGAACATTTTAGGTTCTCAACAAAGTTGAGCTTAAAGCACAGATAGTTCCTAATATACCCCATGACCTATTTCCCCCCAGAGTTCCACAATATCAACAGTACTCACTAGAGCAATGCGTTTTCTTATACAGACATGTTATCACGCCAAGGCCACAGGGTTCACGCTTGGCTTTTAGTCTGGCAACGACAAATGTTTTCACTGTCTCCCTATTTGGCATTTCCCAGAGTACTTGGCATCATTCACTGTTTAGTCTTTGAGGCTTACTTCCATTAGCAAGATGTGCTTAGTTTTCTTCCTTGTCTTTTCATGGCTTTGTAGCTTTTCTTTTTAACATTGAATTCTATTCCAGTGCTTATGTATGTGGAACATCTTTGTTAGGGTTTCTATCACTATGATCAAACTCTACGACCAAAAGAAAGTTGTTGAGGAAAGGTTTATTTCATCTTATAGCTTGTAGTCTATTACTGAAGGAAGTCAGGGAAGGAACTCAAGTTAGGAACCTGGAGATAAGAACTTATGATCCTGGAGGAACATGCTCACTACATAGTTCTCAACCTATGGTTACAACCCCTTTGGGACTGAATGACCCTTCTATGGGGGTCACCTAAGACCACTGGAAGACACAGATATTTACTTTACAATTCATAACAGTAGCAAAATTACAGCTGTGATTTTATGGTTAAAAAATAATTTTGTCCAGCGAAGGTGGCACATTCCTTTAATCCCAGCACTCGGGAGTCAGAGGCAGGCAGATCTCTGTGAGTTCGAGGCCAGCATGGTGTACAGAGTGAGTTCCAGGACAGCTAGAAATACACGGAGAAACCCTATCACAAAAACAAACAAACAAACAAACAAAAATAATTTTGTGCTTGGGGGTCACCACAACATGAGGAACTGTATTAGAGGATTTCAGCGTTAGGAAGGTTGGGAGCCATTGACTTATTGGTTTGCTCTCCAAGGCTTGATCAGCTTGCTTCCTTCTACCACTTAGGACCACCAGCCCTTGGGGTTCGGGCACCACTCACAATGGGCAGGACCCTCCCTCTTCAATTATTAATCAAGAGACTATCCCACAGTTTTGCCTACAGGCCAATCTTATGGGAGTGTTTTCTCTATTAAGAGTTCTTCTTCCCAGATACATCTAGGTTTGTGTCAAGTTGAAAAAAACAAACAAACAAACAAAAAAAAAACAAAAAACAAGTAAACTAAAACAAGTAATTGCAGTTTTAAGGTTTATTCTTCTTAAATTAAATTTTGGTAATAAAGTTTATACTGGCTTCATTAAATGAATTTGGAAGTATTTCACTTTTTTATTTGGCATGGAATACTTTAAGTGACACTGTTTCACTTTAAATCATATTGTATCCTCTAATCCAGTAGCACATGCCTGTAATCTCTTCACTCAGGAGGCTGAAGCATAATGCTTGCAACTTCAGTAAGCATGTCTCAAAAATCAAACCAAGTGGCTGGAGAGATGACTCAGTGTTGGAGAGCTCTTGATGCCCCTGAGGAAGATCAGTTATGTTGCCACCACCTATGAGGGGTGGGCTCACAACTGCCTGCAACTCCAGCTGTAGGGATTAAACACCTTCTTCTGGCCTCTTTGGGCATGAGCACAAATTGTGTGTGTGTGTGTGTGTGTGTGTGTGTGTGCACGTGCCTGTACACACAAATAAAACTACAATGTCAAAAAAGAGAAAGGTAGAACTGAAGTTGAAGAGTTTTTGAGTATATTATTATTGCTTTTTGAAAAATCATCTTTCCATTCTCTTCTCTTTTTTTGATAAAATAAGTCTTTATTTATATTCTTATAGTAAAGGGGGAAACCTTAACTTGCAAGACAATTCTTGGGCAGTATGTACAACGTACTTTTTATTTCCATGGAATGGAATCAAACACCGACTGAGACTACAAAGAATACACTAGAAATCAGCAAATGCTGGCAACAGAGTAGGAAAAGACAAAGAAATGAAGCCTAAAGACAAGAACCCTTCACTGGGGTCTGCTGACCACAGCCAGAGCCGGGCTGGATCACTCAGCGGCGGGCTGGATCACTCAGCGGCGACAGGTTCCAGGACTGGAGGAAAGAAGTCGGGCGGGAGGCTGGGCTGGGCTGGGCTGTGGGGTTAGAACCAGGTCAGTCGCTCTTGGTATTTACATACAAAATAGTTGGTTCTATTTCTTAGAAATACACACAGAAAGAATGAAGATTTGATCCCACTTTATGAATCTGTCGCTTTACAATATCAACATCATCAGAAATAGGGGCATTTCATTCAGATTCAAATTTCAGTAGCAGGAAATCTATATTAAAACAGCAATACTGGCCCTTGATACAAAACCTCTACCCCACCTAAAACTCCCTCCCAGCCCCACCCACAATAGCCACCCCCACTCCGGAGAGCCGTCCTATACATACCAGTGTCCCATGCCTTCTGGAAGGCTGGATCTGCAGGCTTAAACAGCTGAAGAGTGACAGTGACAAGGCTGCTGCAAATCTGTCCCTGCCTTCCTTTTCTACCACACAAAGTTCTTCAAGAATCTGGTCTTTCAATAGGAGAGACAACTTTTCCAAAAAATAATCCTTACAAAGGAGAGGGGGTTAGTTCTGATTATTCCAATCTGGTCATCTTGTCAAAGCAGTTCAAAGATTCACAAAGTACACCAAACAGAGGTGATAGGGGACTGGGAAGAGAGCCTAGCAGAGCAGGCATCCCCCAGGCAAATGCTTTGAGGGCTGGAGGAGCTGGTAGGGTGGGCAAGAAACCATGTACTCAGAGGTCTGGCTGTCCGTCTGTCCTCCACAGAAAGAACTGCCAAATTAGGGTATTTTGGTTTAAAATTTCTGGTGGGGACAGGAACCCCTGAAGGGAATACATTTAAAAATAGTGGACACAGGGAAGGGGATGTGAGCTGTTGTCCAAGAGCTTCTATTCAAGAATAACAATTAATAAAGAGAAAAGGAAAATAAAGTCTTCTCAATGGTTCTGAGGGCTCTGGCCTGACCAGCAAGGCTTGTCTGGTCTCCATCCAGAGTTTCTTCCTGCTCTGGGGCTCTTCAGGCTCCAACTCTGAGTGGAGTCTGAACCCCCATCGAAGGCAGAGATGGTGCCGCCCTTGTCGTTGGTGTAGAGGCTGTTGTCTGAGGTCTCCAGTTGGGCACTTGATCTTGCCTTCTCCAGTGCACCGACTTGTTGCTCCAGAAGAGCATTCTGCCGCTTGAGGTCATCAATGTCTTGCTGGTGCGTATGGTTTTTCCTTCGCATCTTTTGGATAGACTCTGTTGCTTTGTCTAGGATTTGGGCCCGAGATGCCTTCTCTCCTTGGAGTGATGGGACTGAGGCCCGCAAACTGTGAAAGCTGCTTTGATATGGTCCTTATGTTTTTCGTTCCAGTGCATTAGGGTGAACCCCTTTGTCAGCCTCGCTCTCCACCTCCAAGTCCTCATTATTGCTCATTACCTACAGGGAGGGGAGGGGTGGAGGGGAGGGGGGAAGTCACCACCACCAACAAGCTGAGTGCCCTCAATCACTCACTTACTCACTCACTCACTCACTGGCTCCCTCACACACACACACACACACCATGGGCGACAACCACCTCACTCTCCATTCTCTTCTTCTGTGGTTGATATTTATTTATTTCCCCAACATAATATTTTATTGGATATTTGGGAATTTCATACAATGCATGTCTGAATCCATGGATTTGCAGAGGTAGGGGTTGGTGTTAATGTCTGTGGTTCATAATACCACTAGAGAACATGGGAATGTCCCTGGTTTGGGCAGCCACCAGGGACCACGTGGATGTCCAGGGGCTGTGCTTAACTGTCCCTGTCCCTCACTAGATGCAGTGCTCTGGAGAGCTGGTCTCATCTCTCACCAGTGGCAGTGGCTGGTTCTGGTGGCAGGGGTGTGGGTGAGGTGGCCCTGAAGGCATGAATGTGGGAGAGCTGACCCTCCTACTTGTCTGCATGAGTGGCATGGGTACAAAGGTGATGCCCCCTCCCCCCATCCCTCAACACCTTCAGCAGTCAAGAAAGCAGCTATGGGGTCATGATCTCAGGAGAGTTAGCACTGCCCCTTACCAGCTGTAGCACCTCACCTGGACAGCATAGGGAGCTGACCCTGGTTGCAGGAGTGCAGGTGAGTTAGCCCAGAGGGAGAGAGCCCAGGAGAGGTGGCCCCACCATTTGTCCTCCATGTGGTTAAATGGGTGTGGGGGTGATGCATTCCCCAGTGCCCTTGTCACCTGCAGCAGTCAGGAGAATTGGTCCCAGGGGTCATGAGAGCAGGAGATCTAGCCCTACCCCATCACAGGCTGTAGCCCTCTGGCAAGTGGGCCCTGCACCTTGACTGGGCAGCACAGTGGAGCTAGCTCTGGAGGTGTGGGTATGGGTGAGCTGCCTGAGGGCATGAGAGTAGGAGAGTTGACTGTGCCTCCAGCCAATGTGGCATTGGGTGGCCCAGCCTGGGTCACAAAAGATCAACAAAAAGTGAAAAAAAAAAAAAGCAAACAAACAAAAAACAACCTTCTAAACTAAAACAACAAAAAATCTTTCAAGTAATTTACCAATTGTTTATTCATAAAATTGAATTATAGTCAGTGATTATGGCCTGTTAAATGTTTATTTTAAAATATGTATTATGATTTGCTTTGTGGAAGACGTTATAAAAACCATATTTTTTTTTTTTTTTTGTCTTTGAACTTAAGAGTCGATACCTAGATCAAAAAGTCACTGTAGATAAACTTAGGAAATATGCAGTCTGGAAACATATCTGAATTCATGGGTAGGAGAATTCAGAAGGAAGAAATGCCTAAAAGCTAAGAATACCATGCAGAGAGAAGCTAATTACAACAGCTCTTTAATAAAGGATTCATTTTTTGTACCTACTCTGTGGAAGTTTCCAGAACTTATATATATCTTCAAAATAATGGCATGAACCAAGGAAGCAGCAAACAGAACTGGGTAAATGGAAACAACAACACAAAGAGAACCAAGAAAAGGGGCTGTAGGCTTGGAAGTCAGCAAGCACACAAAGAAACATACAGGCAGGCTCATGGAGAATCACTGGGAAGATGAAGCCGGTGGAACACTTACTGGGGCTGAGAGCACTAAGAATAGATTTACACACACTTTGGAGTATTTGGGGAATAAATTAATGCTAAACACATAGAAGGATAAGAAAAGACATTTTCAAGGTTGGAGAACATAGCTACAATAAGCAAACATTTAATTTTCATAGTCACCACAAATAACAGGAACTGATCAAAATAATGCATATTGATTGATCATAACAAGAGAAAACGATACTAGGCAATAAGGAAACCCAGGTGTGTACATGTGTGGTCAGGCCAGTGGTTATAAGTTAAAGACAATCAAATGCTCATTCTCACTCATAAATTATGAGTGTAACTATGATAGTAAAAAATATAAAACTATTTTTAATGCTATTTAGAGATTGAGGGCAAAATCCAATAGCTAGCAAAAAAGTTTCACAGCAGTTCTCATTGTTTTTCATGTGACAGAAAGCAAGAACACTCTCAAAGATGAATGGGGCATGCCAAATGGGCAGCAAGTGCTGCATGCGGGGGATTTATTGGGGATCACTTTTCAGAGAAAAACACCCCAAAAGAGCATAGCAAGGCAAGACTGGCAAAGCGATACGCTGAGTGTGACATAGGGCGTGGGGAGCTGTGGATGAGCATCCCAAGTTGTTATAAATGGAGGCAGGGGGCTAGGCTCTGGTATTCCTCACTGATAAGGATCTCTCTTAAAAAGGGGACTTTACCTTTGGTGTGGAAACCTTTTAATTGAAGACACCTGGGACAATACAAGTTGTGAGCTTTCACACATAATATTTTTGTCACCAAGGAAGAGCCTTTTAGATAGTACACTCTTGCCACCATCTACCTGTTTCACAAAATATATTCACTCTGGGAACAGATAACCCAAGATTTTGCTTGATCTGTCTTTGTTTCCCATGGTTACCATGAAAAAAAAAACTGGAGGCTTGGTAATTTATAAAGAAAAGAGGTTCATTTGGTTCACAGTTCAGAAAGTTCAAGATTAAGGCTACATTTTGTTGGCAGAATCCTGGGGTACCTCAGAGTTTCATGCAGCATGGGACAAGGTGCCCATGTATAAATGTCTAGTGTCTCATCCTCTTCCTACAGACACCAGGATTTAGCATGTGTTCAAGTGAACATTTGTGTGTGCGTGTGCATGTGTGGATGCCTGTGCATGCCTCTGTGTGTGTGTGTGTGTGTGTGTGTGTGTGTGTATGTGAGAGAGAGAGAGAGAGAGAGAGAGAATGTGTATTCATATATAAGTAGATGGCCAGTGAATCAGTGAATCCTAGGGATCTACCTGCCTCTGCCTACCTGATCTGGGATTAAAACCACATGTCACAATGCCTGGCACTTTTATTCATGTGGGGTCTAGGGATTGATCTCAGGTCCTCATGTTTATGTGCAAGCATTCTACTGAGTGGCCATCTTTTTAACCCAGTTTCTAAAGCCTTTAGTATCTTATAATGGAGATTAGATTTTAGCACAGGAGGCACTGAGGTGAGGCACTCAAACCCTTTTCAAGTCTATCAGTCTCTTTCTGGACATACAAGTGGAAGTTAAGAAGGACTTACTTCAATTTCTTTCAGTACACAAAGTCTTGGGGCCATGACTAGTACTTGTTACTTGTGTTTACTGATTTTAAATTTCTCTTTGCTTTTATCTTTACTGGTCCAGGTAGGTGATTTCACATGTTGGATCACTGAGTCCCTTGTTAGCTTTCCAAAGACTCTGTTAACTCTCTTCATTTGTTGTCAAACTTAGGTGAAATCTGGGCAAAATCCCAGCATTTGGGAGAAAGAAGCAGGTTGATCTCTGTGAACTTGAGGCCAGCCTTGTCTAATGGCTTCTGGCCAACCAGTACTACATTTTTTTTTTTTTTTAAAATTGTGCAAAAACGTGTGATAAGATACCTTTTGTACACATCCATGTTCATCAGCTGGGTGATTAAAATGTTTTATTATTTCTGCACCTACTGTGTGACAGAGCCTGACCGCTTTCTAACGATCAGGCTAGTTACCCAGACAAAACAGCTACTGAGTCACTTGTCTGGTTTCTTGGCTCTGGTTCTTGACATGATCAAGTAACAGCAGTCAATTTTAATGGGCTCTTTTCTTTGGTGGGATTGATCAGGATTCATTCATGGGGAAAGAAATAGGAATGAAGTGGGTTTCTGAGAATGGCAGCTCTGGGGCCACTCAGGCTTCTCCCTTTCATTTCCTGGCTTTGTGTATTTTCTCTGTTGCAGAAGTAGTCACTAGGTTATGGTTATTGCTTGGGGTTATAACTTTGTGTTGGATAAGGGCTCTGTGTTCTCATATGCCATCTCCTGGGAGGTACCTTACCATGCTGTCAGGATGTTCTTTCATTGCTCTGCCATGCTGACATCTTCTGAATGGCAGAGGGAGATGGGACAAGTGGGGCCTATCTTCAAGTATTCACATTTCCCTTGCTATCAATAGACTATCTTGATCTGAGGCAAGGCTATAAGAGATGTGGTTAAGGTGAACTAGTATGTTTCCAGATGCTAGTGTTGATTAAGTCTCTGTAGGCTGTAAAGGCAAATTCATATTTTAATATGTACTGATTTTTTGTCATGATAAACCACTGCCCCTTCAAGAGTGGAAAAGTGTCCAGTAAAATACATTTCCCACTCACTGTATGTTCTTCTTGAAGGGATGTGTCATGGAGGGCGGTGAATTTTGGATTTTGTTACTGATAGGATGGCTAATCTGCCATACTAAGAGCTAGTCCATCTTTCTCAAAGGAGGCTCATTATGTCGGGGTCCTTGCATAGACTTCATCTCTGTCATCATGGCCACATTGTTCATTATGCTGGCACTAAGGTAGCCAATGACAGAAGGATGAAGTCATTTGGTCAGTATTCTAAGTAAAGAATTGGTGCCTTTCCCTGGAGGATGCTCTCTGGTGAATGTGAACCTGTGATAAAATGATCCTCTTACTGTGTATTTGCCTCCACAGGCACCTCCATATCAAGAAGCCTGTAATTATAACAGAATTAAGGCCTGAGTTAGCAGCATATTGGTCAGCATATTGGTGAGAATGTATGTAAACAGTATCGGTGTTAGCAGCATATTGGTGAGAATGTATCTAAATAGTATCTGTGTGTAATGTCAGGCCAGGTTTGTAACATTTCGAAGACCCTAACGGTGTTTCTAAACTGACTCAATGGATCATAGATGCATTTTATTATTATCTTTTTTTTTTTGACATATGGTATCAATATGTTTCCCTGGGTAGCCTTGAACTCATAATCCTTTTGTCTCGGCTTCCTGAAGTGTCAAGATTATAGGTGAGGCTAAAGATCATTTTAATTGAGGCATAGAATTTAGGGAATAGTCTCTGTAGGTTGGAGACTACCTACATTTTTAAACCAGAAGATTGTTAGAAATGTTGATAAGAAACTCAAGAAATGGGTCAGGTTTAGAGACTGTCACATACCATAAGCTTCTTGTTTTACAGCTCTTACATGTGGGGAAATTTGTTACTGCTGCTTTAAGCTACTTATGATTTTCAAACTGCTAGAGCATTGGAAACATGGGAGATTAAAAAAAAATAGTAGCAGCATAAGCATACCAAGAAATTCATTTAATCAGGTTTGAAACTTAGCCTCCTAAGATAATGTAAACATTTCCTGTCATGAATACCTACTGCCTGATCAGATTCTCAGATAGCTTATGTCCCTCAGACAGCATCTGGGATTGTGGTAGAAGGCTGTTTCTATGTCTTTTTGGCTGGAGGAAGGCAAGATTCTCAATTTTGCATATTGTCCCAAGGCTCCTCTGGTTACTATGGTGATGTCTTTTGCTGGTTGCTGTTCTCCCTGCAGCATTTAGATTGCTAGATTCTTTTTCCTCCCAGTTATAATTCCTCGCTTTCAAGGCCCCTGACTTTTGAGAACCCTGTGCAATCTGGCTGTAAGGTAGGGCCAGCTCAGGCTAGGAGTCTTGGAGCCTACTCCACACAGAAAGTTCAATTGGCAAGCTCCCTAGCTAGATGCTCTGGAGTTGGTAGATGGCAGCCATGGGGAAGCTCACTTTCTATTACCTTCTAATGACAAGGATCAGCTGTAAAGTTTATTTTGATAACTTTTTGCTTATTTTCCTTTTGATTTGTTTAGTCTGTCATTTTCCACCCTTCCTCTAACAGATACACACACCAGACTGGTAGCTTCTGATAATGGGGATGTTGTCAGTCTCATCCACTGCAGAATTCCAAGCTCTAAGGAAGTACCTGTCATACCAGTAGCCTCTAATCAGTCTTTGCTACATCAGTCAAAGGAGGAAGGATAAAAATAATGAATGAACTCTCTAGGGAGGAACATGTCAAGAGAGAACGAGATGAGTGTTAAGCTGGTTTGTACATTTACCTTCTATTTTAAATGGGGAAGGCAGCAGTGGCTTCAGGGAAGGAATTGAGAAGAGCTGTAATTCAAGAAGAATGTGAAGTTTTGGACCTGATATGTCGGTAAATCAAGGCAGTCACTCTTCTCCCAAGCTCCAGAAACTGAACAAGAATTAGCTGAATATGGCAAAGTGAAGTTATTAACTTGAGAAAAGTGATAAGAACCCAGAAGAGTGAACATTTCACAGAATTATGCCATAAAGAGAGAAAAGAATTGTGGCACCAGGTAAATGTGTGAGAGTATATGTTAATGTGTTATGTGTGTGCATGTGTGTGTATGAGTGTGTGTGTACATGAGAGTAGATGAGTGTGTGTGTGTGTGTGTGTGTGTTTTAAATGAAGGTTGATGATAAAGGGAAGAAGAAATTAGGATATATTCGTGGGCTCCTCAGAAACATGACTCATTGAGTACTTTACCCCCCAAGACAGAACAAAATTGGTGTGTCACATTTATATACAGGAGAAAGGAGGAAGACTGCAGGAGATGGGTTATGCATTAAGGTCTCAGAACCTACCTGGGAATGGATGAGATTCACCTTAGGAAAATAGGAAGAACAGAAAGCAGAGCCTGAGGCAGATGGGAAGAACATGAAGGTCTCCACCTCAGGTTTTGCTCAGTTGCACTAGCTGTTGCAGGTTGTCTGCTTCTTATCCAGAGCCCTGTTACCACAGCCTTGCTTAACATGTTGCTTCACAAAATTTGGCTTCCCACCTCCTTCATTACTCCTACATGTTAGCTCTAATGTTTAAAGCAGGCAGGAGACTTGTTTGAAGTCACATGTCTTTTCCATACTGGGAAATCAGATTTAAGAGAAGCCTGGGGACTCTAATACTCATTAGGATCAACATGGGGATTTCAGTAGATCACAGCTTCGAAACTATTTGTGATCCTGTATTATGCAAATAATATGAGTAAATCAAATAATACACCTTTAATATTCATTTGAATCTTAATGATACTGATGCATTATCAAATAAATAAGATTTACTTAGTCTATTTCTTCTGAAAGCTGTATCAGACTATCAATATTTTGTTTTAGAGTATCTTGTGATAATTAAGAGTTTATAAGCTATATGCTAATAGCAGCTAGAGATGATTCAGTTGGTAAAGTGTTTGTCATGTAAGCACCAGGACCCGATTTCTACCCTCAGAATCCGTGGAGAAAAAAAACTGACATGATAGCATTCCCGGAGAAGCTCAGGGAAAAAGAGGAAGAGACAGGCAGATAGATTCCTAGGGCTTGCCGACCAGATAATCATGTTAACTTAGCAAGCTTCAGGCCACTGAGAAGACAGCTCAAAGAGTGACAACCAAGGTTGTGTTCTGACCTCTATAAGTATGCACACACAACGACACTGGAACTAGCACACACACAGTTGTCTGCTAATAGGAAAATGGCAGCAAACATGAGTCCATATTTGTTCTTTATTCTGAGTTTATATATAGAAATTTTGTAAAATGTAGTATTAGGGGCAAAAGCCACTGGATATGCTAGGTGTTTTCTTGCCTGTTTGCTTTCTGCTTTTAGAGAGAGAGAGAGAGAGAGAGAGAGAGAGAGAGAGAGAGAGAAAAGAGATGTGGACTGGAGTCAGAAGGATCTGGGGAAGGGAAAATTGTGGTTAAACTATAATGCGTGAATTTTTTCAACAGAAAAAAAAAAGTTAATTTATCGTTTTATTAATAAGTTTGCATAGCTGATTTAAGCTCTTTGCTCAAATGCCACTCATCTTTTTTTATTAGATACTTGTTTGTCAACTTACATATGCATGTTTTGTGGAGATGCTGGGGGATATATGTACAGAAAACCACACTGTCTTAGGGCACTAAGGAGTTTATGACCTAGTTATGGAGGCGGGCATTGTAATAGAGCACGGCAGTGTATTGTATGGACTAAAGAAGCGTTAGGCAGAGGGTGGGGTAAAGCACGGCAGTGTATTGTATGGACTAAAGAAGCGTGAGCACGGCAGTGTATTGTATGGACTAAAGAAGCATTAGGCAGGGGGTGGAGTAATGTCCACAGTGGCCCGTGGAGCCACTTGTTCAGGGATCAGAGCCCACTTGTGAAAGAATGGCTCCTGAATACTGAAAGACAAGGTGTTAACATTAATATTGCTGTTAGTAGCCAGGTATGGTGGCGCATGTGTCGTGGAAAGAGACACAGTTGTATTACTGTGAATTTGAGGCCAGCCTGCTCTACACAGTGAGTTTATGGAGACCCAGGTCTATGTAGAGAGACCCAGTCTCAAAAACCAAACCAAACCAAAATGAAACAAAAATTTTGGGGGAAAAAAGAGATTGCTGTAGTGGGCCTTAAGCCCAGTTGTTGGTTATAACCAACATATGCGTGCCAGTATTGCACCTTTAGGGTTTTCTTGCCTCGCTGGTCATTGTAATTCATAGGCATCACTACTGGATAGGATCATTAATTTCTTCTCTACTTCGTCAGCTTGCACAGTACTTTCTGGGAGAGAAATATTTCCTTGTATTAGAAACCTAGCTAACTACCCCGGGATAGTGAGGTCATGGATCTTAGAAGAGAACCTACTATTGACACTTACTAGGCCAGCCTGATTTCTAACATATCCTTACACCCACAGGTAAGAGTAGCTCTCGCCTCTCATCAACTATGCTTCTCTTTAAAGTACATGGAGATCAATGCAGAAAAACACCACTGGACACAAGGCAGAGACCAATGGCCTCTGGGGAGCTGAGTTACAGTTGACACATCTACATCACAGATCCTGAATCCAAGGCCAAAAGAACATTGGGAAATTTGGGGAGAAAGAATGTAAGACCCAAAGGACCAAGGACTCTTCTGTGAGACTGTGTCTTCTAGAAATGGCTGCCTGAACAGGACTTGAGCAATGACAATACCATTAGACATGCCAGCATAGAAGTGGAGGAAGTCTCATAGGGTCCAACTTCTAGATGCAGACCTGTAGTCATCTAATGACTGCTGAGAGAGGAGGGATTAGAACCCCCTAATTAAAGTGCTCAGTCCTGAAATCACATATACTTAAACAAGAGAAAATGATTCAGCAGCGTGCAATTACAAGTTTGTGAGTGAATGTATAATATATACGTAACAATAAAAATCAAAGGAAAAAGCCATCGATTTGAGAGGGAGTGTGGCGTGGGAAGGGGAGAGGTGGCGAAACTGTATTTTTATTGAAATATATTTAAAGAAAAAATATTGCTTTTAGCATGGTTTCCGGGTCAGAGCAAGGCAGAAATCTTGAGAAGGGCTTCAGAGTCCCCACAGGGAGGAATCAGACATCACCATATGATGATAAAATGGGCAAATGTGTTCCTAGAGAAAGGAGGAATGCGTTAGGAAAGGAAGCCAGTCTTCTGAAGAATTTAAGGTTCTTACCGGCAGTACCGTTTTACAAACACCAGCAGGTGGCAATGTGACCCCGTGAAAAAGCTGGGACGGTCTTTTCTGAAAATTCCAAGCTTGGTAACGAGGACCCTCTAGGTTAAAGATGGATAAGAAAAAGTGTTTTTGAAATTCTCTTCTCCACAAATCAGCCTTTCCTAGAATAAGGTGGTGCCTGATTCCTCCCCCGCTTCTCATTCTTCCTGGGCCCCAAGAGAGCCGCATAAGACTGGCATGGACACCCCCATTCCAAGTCCTGTGGGGACTCGGAAGCCCTTGTCAAGATTTCTGCCGTGCTCTGACCCAGAAACCATGCTGAGTTCCCTGCTTGATGTCCACTAAAAGCCCTTTCACATAAAACATTCATGAGTGTAAATGCCTTCTGTGCAGATTTGGGAAAAGGATAGCGGCAGCGATTTCACAGCAGCGAGGAGCAGCCTCTAATGGACTGCGCAGCCTCTCTGCTCTCATGGTCCTAAGTCACCTGTCACCGTGGAGATTTACTACATTCTTCTATGTCAGTCTTTCTAGGATGTCTCCTCCTTCCTCTGCTCCGCCATGGAACTTAGATCCCGCTTTTACCACTCCACCCTCACCCACTTTTCTCTTCCTGGACTTTTCCCAGTCCCCTCCTCTCTCCTATCCTCTCTGTCTTTCCCTGGTTCTCTTTCCAAAGCCAAGGTGTTCTGTGCTCCCTACGGGAGCACAGTCCTCCCTCTCTGGATGGCAGTGGTCTTAGTTTATTACCTTGAAACACAAAGCAAAAAAACCTGTTTTCCATGCAATTAATGTTGTGTTTTATAAAAAAAGAGAAGCCAGGGAGGGATATGTTTGGTGAAGGCACAGAATGTTGTGGGGAGGGGAGAAGGGAAGGGGAAGGGGGTGCCTTGGCGGGCCTACGCTGAGGCATCCTTTTCCCTACGATGACGGTACAGTATAGAATAGACTTTATTTAGGGCATGGGGAGAGTTGAGGGGTAGTAGAGACAGAAAAAGGGAGGGAGGGAGGGGGGAGGGAGGGAGAGAGAGAGAGAGAGAGAGAGAGAGAGAGAGAGAGAGAGAGAGAAGGCCGCTGGTCATGAATACAAGAGGGGGAGGGATAGATGGAAGAGAGGAAGAGGAAGGGCAAGAGCGAGAGAGAGTGAGGAGGGGGTAAGCAGCCCCTTTTCTAGTGAGTCAGGCACACCTGGCTATTGCCAGGGAACTGTGGGGCGGAGCCTAGAAGAAATGCCAACAATTAATATTTTTATAAAGACTTCCCATTCATATACAATTGAAGTGCTGGTTGCAGCTACTGGCTGCAAGTGTGTTTCTGAACTATAATGTTAGTGTTTATTAGTGTTCTGCACACTTCCATATATCGTCTGTGCTCTTCGAAAATGAGTTTCAATTCGTTTGAAGACCTGTTACAACTATCTTATTTGTACATCTCTGTCTCTACCATTGATGTCATCAGTATTTATCTATTCCTTCGTGGTCCTTCAATTGTGTGACTTACATGTGATCTTAAGATTTCTGCCAATTTGTAAATTGTGACAGTCTGCTACCAGGAACCTCCCCTTTGCCTGAACCTTTTGTTTAGAAAAATTGCAATATAAAGAAAGAAAATGGAATCCATCAGCTAGATTTTAATCTTATTAGCATTGTGCTGTATTTGCCTTACCCATGTAACCTATGTTTTGAAGGATTAGCAAGCAGGCCACAACCATCAAGTACTTATTGCCAGATGACTTTAGTGTGCACAAGTTACTGGCATTTAGTGTCTGTTTTCAGTTTTTTAAAAGATGTTTTTTATCTTTATTTGTATGTATGTGTACCTTAGTGAGTTTGTATGTGACACATTCCTGCAGGTGCCACAGAGGACAAGGATATCAGATCCCCTGGAACTGCAGTTTTAGGTGCTTATGAGCCACCTGATATGGGTACTGGGAACCAAACCTGCATCCTTTGAAAGACCAGTGAGCACTCTTAACTACTGAGCCATCTCTCCAGCCACTGTTTGTAACATTTACATGTGGAGAAATCCAAATCTTAAGTGTACCATTAGACATTAAAAAGTACATTTTATTTATCTGTTCTTTGAGCACTTCATGCATATACAGCTTTCACCGGATCTAGTCCCCACAATCCCACCTTCTCCTAGAGGCCCTCACCCAAGCAACTTAGATACATTTTGACAAGGGGCTCCACCTGAGTTACCTAAATCGACCGGATATGAGCTGTAGATGTTTTTCCTGGAATCACTTCCTGGCTCTTTGGCTAAGATCCAGGTATAGTATAGTACCTGTTTTTGTCAGAAAGGTGTCCACAGAAAGTTTATTTTATTCTTAATTTGTCTTTATTTTTAATTTTTAATTTTTTGTTTTTTGGTTTTTCGAGACAGGATTTCTCTGTGTAGCCCTGGCTGTCCTGGAACTCTGCAGACCAGGCTGGCCTCGAACTCAGAAATCCGCCTGTCTCTGCCTCCCAAGTGCTGGGATTAAAGGCATGCACCACCACTGCCCTGCTATTCTTAATTTTTCTACACACTAAATTGTAGGAATTTCTGGTTCTGGAGTGTGTGTGTGTTTACTTATTATACGAACCAGGACTTTAGATGGGTTTTGTATTATAGGTGCAGACACCTATCTCAGATTAAGGTCTGTGTCTACTCTTTTGTTGTTTAGTTTGATCCCAGTGACATTACAAGCGAGCAGAAACACTCAGAAGTGGAATGGCCACCGTGAGTTAAGAGCAGAAACAGATCTTTTTTCATTTTTCCTTTTTTTTTTGTGTGTGTGTGTATCTGAAAAAACCCGGACTGCTTTATACCTCTGGCACTCAATAAATATTTTCTGCCACCAGACCATCTGCCACAAAAAAATTTACCGAGTCTATTTCACGGCTATTGTACGTTCACGTAAATAATCACAGGATGACTGAGGTCAGAACCATGGAGAGGGCACACAGGGTCTATCTGCTGCTGAGTACCACTTGAGGCTTGAAATAGGGTTAAAGGTGGAGGGCACACTCCAGAGAACTTCGCCAGCCAGCATACAGAGTGAAGAGAGGAAAACGAACAGCTAATTCACACAGAACAGCCTTGAGCCTGAGTCCTCTCACCTGTGCTTGTGGACTTCTGACCCAGCACTTGACCATACAGAGCCTGTAGGCACACGAGCCACGCAGTTAGTATTCTTGAAAATGTTTGGAAGGAAGAAATCTGGATGTATACTTATAACATAGTCTATCTAGCAAAGCAGTGGTATGACACTTTAGTAAGCTAAGTCTCAAGGATTTCATGTAAATTTTAAAATAGGGTATCAGGGAACTGGGGAGAAGGCTGAGGGGTTAAGAGCACTTTTTGCTCTTACAGAGTACCTGGGTTCAGTTCCCTGCACTCACGTGGTAGTTCAGTCACCTATAACTCCAGTTCTAGGGAATCTATTGATCTCCTCTTCTGGTTTCCTTGGTTATGGGTCATGTATGTAGTGCACAGACATACACACAGGCAAAACAGTCATATAATACAATAAATAAGTACATTTATTTAAATTATGACACCAAATTTCAACATTCAAAATATTCACTTTGGTTGGTGTTTTTCTATTACAATTACTTTAAATCAAATATTCAGGGTTCAAGATACCTCTCATTTGTCACCTATCCAGCTGTAAAATTCCCAGAGAAGAATAGTGACGATAGAATTTTACTTGGTGTTCAGTTGTGGAGAATCAAACACAGTGTGTAAGTAAACATTCATCATGGAGTGTTTGGAGGCTTACAGGTTACAGATTGAACTTCTAGGATTAATTCTTTCTAAAAGATATGTACTGCCTTCTGAGAGGCTTTACCCAGCAGTGGACTGAAGCAGATGCAGATACCCACAGCCAATCATTAGATAACGGAAGTCAGGGACACTTATGGAAGAGTGAGGAGAAAGACTGAACTACAGAAGGGGATAAGAACTCCGCAGGCAGACCAACAGAGTCAACAAACTGGGATCCTTGGGAGCTCTCAGAGTCTAAGCCACCAACCAAAAATATACACAGGCTGAAACTAGGTCCCCAGAATTTATGTAGCAGACAGGTAGCTCAGTCCTCATGGCTGCCTTGTCTGGTCTTAGTGGGAGAGGATGTGTCCAATCTGGTAGAGTCTTGAAGTCCCAGGGTGGGAGGATACCCAGGGGGCCCCATCCTCTCAGAGGAGAAGGGGAGGAGGGGATTGGGAGGGACTCTGTGAGGGAGGGATTGGGAGGGGGAGCAGTATTTGGGATGTAAATAAATAATAAAAATAAACAATATTTACTTTGTTTATATGTATTTGTGTGTGCTGAGTGCATGTATGTCCATCATATGTGTGTGGGAGCCCACAGGGATCAGAAGAGTGTATCAGATCCCCAAAGCCTAGAGTTACAGGGTGCTGAGAATTGAACCAGTTCCTCTGTAAAAGCAGCAACTGCTCTTAACTGCTGAGCCATCGCTCCTCTAACCACTGTCCCCCTTACCTGCAGCTAAGACTGGTTCTTAAAGCCACTATTAAGTGATTATGCCTTTGCCATAGTCAGGGTGAGGTAGGTTAGAAAGGACAGCTTGACACCTGCTAGCTTTTGCATTCTTGCAGGGAATAGCAAATTGTCTAGCAAGAAAGGGAAACCCTGTTGCTGCTGCTCTGGTAGATTACACTGCCACAGTGCTGAGCCACACCAACCATGGGAACAAGGCAGTGGGAAGCAATCTTCAGCCTTTTAGCCCCAGCATAGTAGGAGTTAGAATGCATACCAAGTCTGGTATCTACTGGAAACATCTACCATTTCTTAAGATCACTTGCATGAAGCACAGTGATTGTCTTTCTATATAAAACACAACATTCAAATCTTATAAATAATAACCCTCATTAGTAAAATACTATTATTATAGTCATTTTAAAAAAGTTTTATGTTATTATTGTTGGGTGTGCACATCTTTTCTTTTTTATTTCCAATGCAATATCTTAATTATTTGGGAATTTCACTCAGTGTACCTTGACCATACTTGCTCCCATTTTTCTCAGGTCCACCCTCTCATCCTGTGCCCTCCCTCCCCCCAAAATGAAAAAAAAAATACACCAAGTCCAATTTGTCTTGCCCATATACCTGTTAGAGCATGGTCAAACTCCTAGTGGCCAGCCCCTTAAAGATAACTGAGTTTTCCTCCTTATCCCTCCACCAGACGCCATCAACAGTGGAGAGCTACACTTCAGCATCCCTATCACAATTTTAATGACTCTTCAATGGCTTCATGTCTAGACTGTTTCTATTTTGGGCGGTTGGAAAGTTGTCACAGAAGCCTTCAATGTCTCTCATTTTCAACTATGAGTCTGCAGTCATTGATACCCCTTTAAAAGAAGCTTCCTTGACCATAACGTCTGGTGGCAGCATGAATCATGGATTTCCACATGGTCTCCCTCCCTCTCTCCCTCCCTGCCTCTCTCCCTCTCTCCCTAACTCCCTCCTATCTTCCCTCCCTCCTATCTTCCTTCATTCTCTCTCTTTCTTTCTTCTTCACATCCTTTCTCCCTTCCAGCCTCCCTTCTTCCTTCCCTCCTTCCTCCCCTGCCCCAACCCTTCCCTCCTACTTGGGGATATAGCCCAAGCTAGTGTCAAAACTCACTATGTAGCTATGATGGTTTATCTTGTCAACTTGATGGAATTTAGAATCACTTCTGGGCATGTCTGTAATGGAGTATGTTAACTGAAGTGGAATATTTCACCCTAAATGTATAAAGCATCATTTTATGAGCTGAGGCCCTGGGCTGAATAAAAATGAGCATGTGAGCTGAACATCAGCATTAATTACTTTCTGGTTTGTGACTGGGTCACCAGTTGCCTCAGGTTCCTGTTACCATGGCTTCCCTGCCACCATGGACTGGACTGTGGCACTGTGAGCCCAAGTAAACCTTTTCTTATTTAAGTTGTTTCTGTCAGGTGTACTGTCATCCCAAAAAACTAACCCCATATTGGAGGATGACCTTGAAATCCTGATCACCCTGTAACCCTCCTGACAGCAGCCACTGTGCCCTCCCTTAGGCTGTCAGACTAATGAGAAAACAAACCCAAAGAAATAGGAATTTGCTTGGGACACTTACTTATGCTAGGAGAAGGAAAACCCTGGTTCTCCCAGCCCCAAGAGGTTTCACATAGTGCCGATAACTTGTTAGACAACCTGGCAGGCAATACTGAAACCATGAGAGTGATGTGTCAGCGTGAACCAGGACTGTTAGCTATGCATACCTGTTGCCCTCTGCTTAAACACTTGGGACAGGACCTTGAAGATGGCCACTTTGTTAGGCAGCTAGACAGATATTAGGAGGCTGAGAGACCACTGACGATGGGCCTCACCCATGCTTTTCTGGTTGGAAGTGCAAGTGGATTTAATTTAGTTTATTAAAAGGTAGGGGGATTTGGGCTTTATTAAGGCAAAGCTACTTTTTCCTGGTCAGAGAATAAAATCCAAATTGGACCTGACATTTATACTCTGGTCTTCTCCTTTTCAGAGTTAACACAGCTGAACCTGTCAATCACCTGGCCAGGAATGCACTCTGCCCTTTTTACACCAGGAAATCTGCTTCATCTGAAGACACACTGGAGTGAGGGGAGGAATAATTATTCCCTTAGTGAGATAATATTCTTTTCCTTCCCAGAAAGCCCTTCTCCTTGATTGCAGGTATCTGAAGTGATGCAGAAAGCACCTGTGATACAGGCTTGCTCACTAACTCAGAAAAGCATAACTTTTCTTTCCTTCTTCTGACCTCTTTTAGACACTGGCCAAAGCCAGGTGTGCTTTTCTGGACATTCTGGGCTTTCTTGCGCACTCTAAAGCAACCACCAGGAACTTCCCCCATTTGACTTCGTGCTGATCTCCATTGTTGAACATGCCAACTTAACTCTAAGTCTGACTCTCTCACTCTCTTTTCCAGCTCCCTTCTCCCAGTGATAGCAGAAAGTTACATTTTGTATGTTCTGTTGTTCTTTCAAACTTTAATAAAACTTTAGTTGCTTCCTTCTGCATATATATTTAATTTTTTAATTAGATGAAGCACTTCCACAGAGGGAAGTATAATTTCCCCATTACAACTTGACTTTTGTTCTTTGTTTTAATAGCTACGTCGAATGAGTTTTCACTATTATTTGATCTTAACTGGATTATTGAGAAAAATGGCCAAACCCAGCTTGTCAAGATTATTAGGGTCCAGGGCCTGACCCTAATGGCAATGAAAATGCTCTTGCCTCCTCTTCCAAGTGTTGGAACTATGGGTATGTGTCACCATACATTGACTGATTTTTCTACTTTCTTCATTAATTGATTTAAAAGAAATATTTGAGTATAATGAGATACTAATGGGCAGATACATAAACCATAAAGTCAAATGTATTACATTTGCTATTATATATCAAATATATGTCAATCTGTTAGAGTTGAAGTACACATCCAGTTATTTATAAGACAGAAAATAAAGAATATAGAGGGGAACATTTCAGTTAGGGGAGAGACTAATTCTGTCTGAGAAACTTCAGGAATAAATCTAGTTTAAATAGAAAATTGAGTAGTAGTTTACAAGCATTTTTAAGTTATCATCATTATATGTGCTTGAGTGTACATGTTGCCATGACTTGTGTTTTGGGGTCAGAAGATGACTGTGTGAAATCAATTCTCTCATTTCACCTTTAAATAGGTTCGAGGGATTGAACTCAGGCTGTCAGGCTTTTGAGGAATGAATTTCAAGGTAAGTCCACCATGTATGCTCTCCCCTTTAAACTTTTTATTGATTTTGTGAATTTCACATACCGCACCCCAATCCCACTCATATCCCTGTCCATCCATATCTGCCCTCTGCCCTTGCAATTCCCCCCTACAAAACAAAACAAAATAAAATAGCAGAAGCAACAACAAAAACATCTCATCATGGAAGCTGCCATAGGTCGCAGTGTATCACATACTATAAATACCACTTTGCTCCAATAGTTTTACTTGCAAATATTTATTTCAATGAGTCATTGGTCTGGTTTGAGGCCTCTGATTTTTCCCAGCAGAGTCAAGAGGCTCTGTCAGTTCCAGGATAGCCTGGTCTACAAAGTTCCAGGTCAACCAGGGACAGATAGAGAAACCCTGCCTTGGAAAAACAAAAAACCCAATTAAACAAAACAAATGGACACACACTCTCTCTTTTTTTAAAAAAAGATTTATTTATTTACTTAAATGAGTACATCATAGCTGTCAATAGATACACCAGAAGAGGGCATTGGATCCCATTTCAGATGGTTGTGAACCACCATGTGGTTGCTGGGAATTGAACTCAGGACCCCTGGAAGAGCAGTCAGTGCTCTTAACCACTGAGCCATCTCTCCAGCTCCAAATTGACACTCCTAAAGCAGAAAAGACAGTCTTTATTACCAACTGGCAGCTGCATGGGGAACTTGCCCAAATCATGCAGCCATTACAGTTCCTTGTCTTTTATGCACAAAACCCACATCCTGGTTGTCACACTTCAGTTCGCAAAAAGCATAACTACAGAAGCCAAAAGCAAGGTTAGTAGAGCTAAGGTCTTCCCTAGTACTTGGAACTTCGGACCAGGTCTTAGATAGATTAGGTCTTTGTTCCTGTTTTGGCAGGTGTTGAGACCCACATGCTTGGTTTTAAGGTCAGAATAGTACCTCTAACATGGTGTCAGTTGCACTAAGGTCTAGGACCTATTACAAGAGAAAAATATGGCTGGGGCCTTGAACATCAGACCAAATCACTTGGATTTCTTCTGCACCTGCTAGGGAGCCCTGGAGTTCTTTCAGGAGATTGACTGTATGAGAACTCTGTGGTATGATCTATGAATAATACCTTTTAGAGTATCTCATGTCTCCAGGGATGGAGACCAAATTGGATTAGAGCTAATTTGGAGGCTATTCTAATAGAACCATTAAAAATTGGTGTCAGATCATTCTAACTTGGTAGTAGTGAGAGCTGGACATGAAGCTAGACTCAGGAGTTCTTAACATTTGATTGGGTGTTGTCTTGGCTTGAATGAGAAATATTCCCACAGGCTCAGGTATTTAAACACTTGGTCACCAGCTAGTGGTGCTGTTTGAGCAAAGCTGCAGCCTTGTTGGAAGATGTACATCCCTGGGGGCAGGCTTTGAGAGTTCACTCTTTTTTTTTCTGCTTTCTTTGTATGGATGGAGGTGTGATTTTCCAGCTTCTTGCTCTGGCTGGCTGTTGTTATGCCTCTCTTATCATTATGGAATACTAGAAATGTAAAACAAATATATTCTTCTATAAAACACTTCTTGTCTTGGGATTTTATCTCAGCAACAGAGAAGGAACTAAGAGAAGCTGACAGTAATGATGAGAGAGGAGTCAGATTATTCTGATGTCTCCATCTTAGGTTCTAAGGAAGATCATTGTATTATTAAAATTACAGAAGGATAATAATATATTTGCATATGACATGTAATGTAATTTGCATAGGCAATGAGTTTAATTTTGGATGTTTCAAGTGAAAATACTAGTGGGATTCAATAGAAATGTTCAACAAATTTGGAAATGTGGTCAGAAGAGAAGAGAGAACTCAAAACATAGATTTACAATCCATTCACTCTGAGCAGTAGTCTATGGTCTATTTTCACATTGGTTGAACCCAAAGAGCTTTCAAAAACAGAGGCTTAGATCCAGAGGTTCTGATTTAACTGAGAGGATCCTAGACAGTTTTTAAAAATGGTTTGACTGAATGAATTTGTGAGTGAGTGAGTGTGTTTGTGTGTGTGTGTGTGTGTGTGTGTGTGTGTGTGTGTGTGTTGGGTGATAGGGGTTATGTGTTTTATAAAGCCTTCTAGGTGACTCTAACGCACAACCAGAGTTAGTAACTGCTGACAAGTAATTCATGAGTCATGGAGCAGAAAAAGATTTTAAAAGGAGATTATGCTGTAGAGGAGAAGTTAATGATATATCCTTTTGTAATACAGACATTCAAGAAATAGATCAGACATCAGGAGGTCTGATAGGTAGAAAGAAAGATAAAAGCCTGAGAGGTGAGAAGTCAGCAATGAACAGTTGCTGTCCTGTGCTCAGAGAGTAGAGGAGTCCCTTGACAGAAATGTACAGAGCCTGGGGTGGGAGAGCTTGGAAAATCACTGTCATCTTTTTTTTGTATGTGCACACTCACTGTTCTAATAGAGTTACAGGGACACAACTAAAAAGCAGGGGCCCACAGGTTGGGAAAGTGGCTAGAGAGGCATCTTTACTGAAGTGTAACTAGAAACCTGAGCAAAACCATTAGAGAATTTAGACAGAGTTGAGTTTTGGAGTTCAAAATATCAGAAATATTTGTTGCTCTCATTCAATTCTGTGTGAGGACAAAGTTTCGAGGGTATTCCTAAAGCAGCATTACTGTGAGAAGCTGCTTGTGGTAGGGGTCTAGGTTAGACAGCTAATTACTGTGATTTCATGTGTATGATTCAGTCACCTACATTGTGCCAAGACTTGAAGTGTAAAGGATAGTTCTGAGCAGGATGCAGGAACCTTTAATGGATGTGGGTCATGGTGTAGCAGTGTAGACTTGGGGTGTGATGAAAAGCCCAAGAATTGAAGATATTGGGAAGAATTGGGAAGAATAGCAGGCATGTGATGCTGAGACAGAAGTTAATTTCTCCCAGGAAGTAAGGGTCTATGGTGAATTAGCCTATGAAATGAGGAGGGAGGGGGAAAAGGAGGGAAGGGGGGAGGGAGAGAGAGGAAATCATAACATAAGATCACTTCCCTGATTGGAGGACAAATGAGACTAGGAAGTACAAGCAAAGGGTATGTGGCCTCCTTGTTGGCTTGATTCAAAATGTACTTGAAAAATAATGAAGCTCAGTAAAGATCACTTCAGTCCTTATCCCCTGCCACCATGAGCCCAGCAAAAGGCCCCTAGACAAAGACCCTCTCTTGAGGCTCCTTCCCCTTAGTCACCACTTCCCTAGTCAGATCACTTTGGTCCAGTTTAATCCAGTCACTTTGCTCACTCCTACACCACATGTTCACCTTCCTTATTTTTCTTTGGCACAAAACAAAAGACTTTGGGAAGCTGTTGGCACTCGAGCTCCCATCGGAACCAAGCCAGGCTCTGTTGTTCTCAAAGGCCCCACAGTAGTGGGAGCTTCAAAGGTGAGGATATCCTTGAAGGATTTTTAAAAATATCTGGTAGTGGAAGCCGGGAGGGGAGCAATTCAGCATCCTGTTGAGAAGGCTAGGCTGCTCCATGACAGGCTTTACACCGGCAGTTCAGGAAACTAGGCCTAAATCTGTTTCCAAGAACCAGGCAAGTCCAGGCCTCAGAAGCTGCCCGCAAGGCAGCTGGTCTGAGGCAAGGACAATGGGTCAGCAGCCATTTCCAGACTTCCCCAGCAACAGTTTTCAGGCCCCCTCCCCCAGATCCCAGCAATGGTTCTGGAATGTCCCTAGAAGCAAGATTAAAATAGAGGTCACCTACCCCTCCCCGGAATTCCCCTAATGTGCTTTAAATCCGGCCTGCAAGCTAACTTCAGGGTCTTTCTATCTTTGTAGATGATAGACCCCACCATACTGGACTTGTACAGAATAAAACACTCTTTGAGTTCACATACTACTCGAGTCTGGGATATCATTCTTCAGCGAATCATAGACCCTTACACCATCTCCTGCTTGATGGATCCCAAGGTAAGAAGAGATGGCACTTTTGTTCTTCCATAGGATCTTGACATGTAATTTCTCTTGGAATTAAGTTTGGATAGCAATTCTTTATTTGTTGTTCCATTTTCTGGGAAGCAGAGTTATCAACAAAGAAATATGCAGCATTTGAGGCTCTCTGCTGTCAGAACTCTCTGCTGAGGGGACTCGGTGTTGAGAGGACTATGAAATAACAAACTGCCCCCATTATCTTTTTTCTTATTAAAGCACATTAAAAGTATGGTGAGGTCTTTGGAACTGATGTCGCTAAGTGATATTTTATAGGCAAAAAATACGCTTTTAGTAAAAAGTGAAATTAACAATGTTATGTCAGTTACTAAGTTACTTGGTTCTAAGCCTGCCCACCCCATTTATTTTGTGCTCTAGGGGTTGGACTCTGCAGACACCATCCTGGATTTTGTTATGTCAGATTTTGCCAGCAGGTATAGGAGGGACATTGGGAGGTAGGAGGAGAGAGAAGGGACTTCATCTTTCCTGTGGATTTCCAGCTTTCTTCCTGTCTTCTTTGTGTTCCCATGAGCCTCAGCCCAGTAACACTACTAGGCAGCCTTGGTTCCCTTCTTGGGTATCTGGAAACCAGGATGATAATTTTCCAGTACATGTAGAGAGAAGTTTACCAATGTACAATGACTTCTGGCTGCCTAAACTAAGTACCAGGGAGCAGCAGTCCTCCTTTTTATTTTCTTTAGAACAAGGTCTTTCTGTGTTGCCCTGTTGGCCTGGAACTCATAAAGATCTGTGGGGCACGTGCCAACAGAGGAACTGGCATGAAACCGACAAGGTAGAACATGTTCAAACACCAGAAATCTCAAAACTCAAGGCCCATAGGAGTGGGACTAACTTCTTCCATGTTTCTGTGCCTGTCTTGGAGCAGGTAACCGGGAGATTCCCCAGCCAGGTAGCCACAGGTACTCAGTTACACAGCACAGCACCTGGAGTTCTTTCCCATGTCAATAGAGTATCACCAGCATCTTAGCCTCAGCCAATAGAATGTATTTACCCCCTTCCCCAATCCCATCCTGTTCCCCAAGGTTCATATAGTCCTTGTCCACATGGAATAAAGCACACAAATTATTTCACCAAGGATCGTCTGAGACTGGCTGTTGTTACTGAGCTGTAACACTTGGGGGAAAGACTGTTTCCCCCAAAGCACTCATCATTGGACTTTTGGACTCTCCTGTCTTGCTAGGCTCCTGCTGCTTGCAGAAGTTTGCATCAGAGCTTTGGCCCAGCATTACCACAGCTGCCACAACTGCAGGGGGACCTGGGTCCCTGGCCCCATGGTGGCCACCCAAGCCTCTTTACTCCTTTTCTAAGATCTGTAACATTAGAGTTCTGCTGATTGCCTTCATCCTGGATTCCACTTTATCCCTCCTGTCCTAGTGTACAGTGGCATCTGATGCCAGGGAGGGAAGAGGCAGATTGTGGACCTCACCCGTTGTAGGGTTTTTGCCCTGTCCACTCCTAGCCCATGCACTGGTGGTATCTGGACACCCTAGGAGGAAAGGTGAAACCCGGAACCACAGAGATCCATCTGCTCCTGAGTTCTGGCATTAAACGCTTGCACCTCAACACTCAGCAGCGTTCCCTCTTTAGAGGTCTCAATCCCCATGGATTCCCCTTCACTTTTTAAGGCGTTTAAAACCTTTCCTTTGCTCTTCTAACTCTAGCGGGGTAGGTACTTCCAGTAGTTATGGAGTCTATGGAATGTTAGAGTGCTTTATATATCTAGTTAACGCTTTCTATTGAATCCCTTGGTTCCAGTGACTGTCAACTGTGAAGGGACAGAGACACAGCTCTACACAATCACCCCCAGCAGCCTGAGAAGTTCCTTAGTCATTTAGGCACCTCGACTCAGGACTGATGATTTCAACAATGACAAAAATTTCAGGAGAGCTAGTACGAAGTGGAGTTGGAGATTTTATTAAAGATATTTTAATATAGACTTTAATTGTCTTAGCATTGGTCACATACACAATTTTGGTGACTCTCAAGTTACACTCAAAGGAATTGCTGAAATTCCCCTTCTCTCTTTTTTAATGTGAGATTTTGTGGTTGCTTCGGACATCTCTTGGATGGAAGTATAATCTGGCAAGGTAAACCAGGAGCTAATAAGTAGCACAAGGACTCCAGGACAGTGACCTTTTCCTGTACATGGAGTTTCTGGTACGATTCCTAGAAAAATCTCAGGCATATATTGAGAAATGGAGAAAGGCACTCTTCAGCCATCACTTGTGGCAGGATATTCCCTGTCCAATTAATTTAAATATTAGTGCAGCGGGAGGCCTATGATTGGACAGGGAAAAGGAAGGTGGAGCTAAGAGTCAGCGACGGAGGGAGTAGGATGAAGCAAGATGGAGGGCAACGGACAGGATGATTCAGAACCAGTGTGGTTTTAAATAGCCACAGGTAGATACAATATCATATAGGGATAAAATAATTGGGGTAACTTATCTAATCTAGGTGGGCAGCTTGTACCATTATCAATTGTCCCTGAATTTATTGTGTGGTCATCTAGTGAATTGAGAATTTATTGATATATAAATTTGACTGATTAGTTATAAGTTTCTGGAGTTATGATTTGCTGGGTTGAGGGGAATTGTGGCCACCGACTACAGGGGGGTAGATGGCTGAGAAGGAACTAGAGACCCCAGAGACAAGCAAACCGGAGCTGGGAAGACAGCAATCGGTCGCTACATGGGGCTGCCGTGGAGGCAGCAGAGTTGGCGGGCAGAGAGTAGCTGGTTCAAGCGTGGGGATGGACCGTACTCTTTTTTAGAATTTCCTGCAACAATCGCCTATGCTGGGATTCTTGCTTCTCTACTGGAGAGAGGCTTCAGCCAGACTCTGGGGCTCCCTTCAGTTTCATAGCCCTCTAATTTTCTCTGTATTTTTTATCCTGCCTCAGCTAAAATGGGTTTTGCCTCCTTACTGAAATTACAGTGATACAATCACCAAATTGATTGGAAAAAATTAGATAATTTAAAGTCAAATTTTAACTATATGCTATGCAGTATACACCATTATTATTTAGAGAATAGCAATGGCATGTATTCCTCAGATTAATTATAAGATACATAACAGTAGAAATTAACTGAGGTTAGATTCATGAAAACCTTCTGCTTCATCCTCATTCCTTTCGTTTGGCTGAGGACTGATGAGAACTTCATCAGTGTATTGTGGAAAGTCCCCTGGGGACCATCCACTTCATAAAAACCATCAGGCTTTAAATTAAAATGTTTCACGTCAGCCTGGACTCACAAGTTGAACTGATATAATTGACATTTTTGAGCTCTGCATCAGCCCAGGCTAAGTTCTGAATTTGCCTCTGAGAACTGGAGTGCAAATGCCAATCACAAGTCCTCAGCTTGGGTTGGTTAATTTGAAAATCTTTGAGATAACATTGTTCCTTTGGTATGAGACTTTTAACATGTAAGAGAGAAATCTTCAGTGTGGTTAAAATTTGCTTCCAGCCTTTATCATTTATAAATCTACAAAGTGAGATGTGAGTTATCACATGAAGAGCTTGTGTAGAGGAAGCTCATATAGCAAGAACTCCTTCCTTGGACTGTGCTGATGCTGGAGATTCTGGTCAAGTCAGGACGTCAATATGAAGCAGTTCTGTGCAAACAGGGAGGTCCAAAGGTAGTCTGCCTATTTATTTAAATTTGCCCAGTGAAAGATAGAGATTTAAAACGCAATGATAACAACAACAACCCTACCTCAATCATAACCTTTGCATTCTACCTAGTTGACTTAACACAGTTTATTTCTTCTAAGTCATGGCACATAATATTGTCTGTGCTTTTCTTAGAACACATCTTAGTGATCTAGAGCCTCTTCCTGTATGTCTATAAGTTGTTGTTTGTCATTGTACTACTAAACTAGCAATGCTTAATTCTTAACGTCTAAATTATACGGTCTCAGGAGTTGATATAGCCCAGGCATGTCTTTATAATAACCTAATTTAGAGGGCAATATTATGCCTATATTAAAATCAATATAGATGTGGAGGTGGAGGCAATCCCTCAAACAAAGTTTCCTCATCCACAAACTCCAGTTTGTGTCAAGTTGACAAAAACGAACCAGCACATGATTTAAGAGCTCACTGTATTAGTTGCTTTTCTGTTGCTATGATAAAAACCACACAACTTGAAGAGCTTAAGAAAGGGTTTATTTTGGCTTATGGGACTATAGAGAGTCCATAATGGAAGAAGAAGCATGTAATAGAAGAGGGAAGCTGGCTGACCACATTTCAACTGCACAGAGTAAGCGAAGAGACCAAACTGGAAAGTTGCATGAGGTCACAAAACCAAAGCCCACTGCTAGTAATGTAGTTCTTTAAGCAAGTCTCTGTCCTCTGAAGGTTCCATAATCTTTTTCCAAACACCAGCTGAGGACCACGAGTTTAAATACATGAGCCTATGGGGGGCCATTCTTATTTAATCCCCAATACTAACCTAAGTTATTTTTGAATTGTTTAATCCATCCTTTCAATTTTAGTGGTTTAAAAAAATTATTGAAGTATAGGTCTTTTGAATTTTCTGCATTTATTAATGAAATAAGTAGTGTTTTATAGTTTTTTATTAACCTTTCTTTGCTGGAGTGTATCACTTTGAATAATGTTTATTTAAATCAAAGATTATTTATCTTCTTGGAACTTGGTTCCATCTTACCATTAGTGGAAATTTAGAAACATGTCAGATAGGCTGTCTCAAATAGATGTAACTATAAAAATTCAATGATTTTAGTTGTTTCTTTGTCCTACTTTATAAAACTTGTCAATATTTGCTAGAAAACTCCATAAATAATCTTCAGTGATGGAAACATTACAAAAATTTTGTTAATTTGTCACAAATGGGCACAGAAGTGTGGGGCAAGTGGTCTGTGCCACCTGACAAAAGAACTGGTAAGGATGAGTGAGCTCAGACCCTGTGAATCCCAGAATTGAGAACAGTAGGAGTGGAACCATTCCCTGTCTACCTCTACCTACTCTGGAATATGTAACCATGACACCCCACTGAGAGGACCATGACAATCACATAGGGAAAACACCTGGAGTCCTTCTCCATGCAAATAGAGCATCATTAACATCTCAAACTAAGCCAATAGGAAACATCTGTCTCTAAATCCTGCCCTACTCCTCAGTGTTTATATAGTGCCTGCCCCCATGGAATAAAGCACAGAAGTTATTTCACTGAGGACCGTCTGAGACTGGTTGTTTTATTGAGCTTTAACTCTTGGGGAAAGAGTTCTCTCAGTGGCAGTGCTGCCAATGTTCATGATATCATAAAAAAAAAAAAAAAATTATTGCCAGGCTATAGTGGTACATCCTTTAACCCCAGCACTCGGGAGGCAGAGGCAAGTGAATCTCTGTGTCCTGGTCTACAGAGTGAGTTCCAGGACAGGCAGGGCTACACAGTAAACATTTGTGCCCCCCACCCCCGCCAAATTCATTATTGTTATTATTTGATAAGTATGTGTAAAATTTGGTGACAATCATTTTCAATAGTCTAATAGCCAAAGAGAGATCCACAAGTGTCTTTTAAGAATATCTTTACCACTGATAGGCAGGATATATAAGCAGCAAGAGATAGTTTATCTGGATACAAATGTGAGTGACTACCATCTTGGGACACAGATTTAGATTATCCCAAATTTCATGTTCCAATGTGGTTAGCAATTTAATGAAGTTTATTATATTATCAGAGCAAAAAAGTTGTAAGTTAAGACACAGTACAAGGTTGCAGGGGATTGAGGGTGAACAAATGTTAACTATAGAGATATCAAGAATGCATTGGTGGTTATAGAATGTGGGGAAATCTCTGCTATATGCTTCAGATTCTATTTGATGCCATTCTTAGCTTTTTGAGTTGGTGGTAGATAGTGATCTGTTTGTGTATTCTAAAGGAATGGCCAAATAGTTACAAGGATATTAGGTCACATAGAGAGGCAGACAATAAATGGCCATGTAAGGGAGCTAAAGATGGTCCAGATAATTTATAATTAGGCTGTGGCCCGGCAATATTTTGTCAATGCAAAATCACAATTCTCACCTCAATGGTGACAAGAAACAGTTTATTCTGTAGCTGGAATATGAGTGACCTAGAAGCACAGATTCAATGTACCCAATGTGGTAACAGTCTTATAAACTTTTTATAGTAACAGAAAAAAAATAAGTCATAAAATAAAAATACCTTAAATGTACTTGAGAAACATTAGGAATGCATGTTATAGGAAAAAGGTGGGAATTTCAACAATGGGACTTGGTGATATCTGATGACATCTTTAGCCTCTTGGTTGGTGCAAGCTAGGTGGTTTGTTTGTATATTTTAAAGGATTCAATCATCACAAAGATGTTAGGTCACTTGTAGAGGTGAATAGAAATGGCTATTGAAAGCCAAATAGCACAGGATAATTTGTAATTAGGCTGTGGACCTGCAACATTCCATCCTTTAAACAATCATTGAAATTGTGATTATTTGTGGTCAAGAAGGGGTGTCTTCTTTATGGGACATTTTATAGGACACAATTTCCACTGCCCCTAAACACTGAAGCTCTGATCAGTCAGTCAGCCTTTGTAGGTACGGCTTTTTTCTAGGAACCTGCATTCACGGTATACATCTATGCGGGGGAAAAAAAAATCACCTAACAACTAATTTTTCAGAATGTGTCTACATCATTAAGCAACACGTAAGATACATTGTAAATATATTGATTTTTGTTTTGGGACCTTGCTCACATGTTAACGGAGGTTGAGAAATCCCATGGCTCCCCATCTGCAAACTAGAAAAGTAGGAAAGCATAATTCAGTCTGAGTCTAAAGGCCCAAGAACTGGGGTAGGGACAGTGATGATGTAGATGGTGGTCTGAGTGTCAAAGCCTGAGAACTAGCAATGATCATAATTAAGGACAGGGTAGGAAAGATGTCTCAGCTCTAGCAGAGAAAATGAATTCCCCTACACCCCCTGCTGTTTAGTTTTAGGTGGGATAGGAGAGGTATGGGGTGGGAGGTGTGGGGATGGTTTGGGGTTAGTGGGTGTGGAGTCTCTTCAACATGTGATGCTACCTATCATTGCTGAGAAAAGACTTTCTTCACGAAATCTACTGGCTTAGATACCAATATCTTTTAGAAATACTCGCAGGCACCCAGCAATAATATTTTACCAGCTAACTGGGTGTATTGGCTATTTCTGGTTGTCAACTTGACTATATCTGGAGTGAATTACAATCCAGAATTAGAGGGCTCACCTGTGATCTAGATTTTGAGTCTGGAAGACAGAAGTTTCAGGTGTGGTGGTATGCACACCTCTAATTTGGGCCACACCTTCTGCTGGAGACCTACATAAGGACATTGGAAGGAGGAAGATTCAATCTTCTTCACCTTTGAGCCTTGTGGGACTGAGCAACTGCTAAATCCTCAGGTTTTCATTCACAGCTACTGCTGACCATTGTTGGGGAATTTGACTACAGACTGTAAGTCATTAACAAATTCCCTTACTATATAGAGACTACCCATAAGTTCTGTGACTCTAGAGAACCCTGACTAATACCAAAACATGGTCATGATGTTTGTGCAGGAATAGAAACCCTGACTAAGACACTGGGTATCTTTTAGCCTTGTCAGTTTGATACATAAAATTAATCATCATACATATTTCATTTATGTGTGAAATATGACAGTGTGTTAGAGACATGTTAACATTTTTCTCAAAGGAGAAAGAAATAACTTTAGTGACTGTACGCTTCAGAGCCTTGGTAGTCTAGACTTAGGGAAATGCATTATCGGAAGTGATCCACATAACAGCCAGTGATCCCAGTTTCAAAGTGTGAATAATATGTTTCAACCCGAAGGTAGATACTTCATTGTTAATTCAATAAAGATTTATTTCATGGCATTATGTATGGTGCTTTATAGTAGTACCTGAGATTCATCAGTTAAGAACATAGACAAACATTTTTGCTCTTGAAGTACTTGTAACCTATTTTAGAATGAGTACTCCCCATGCTTGTTAATTCATTTGTCTTCCTGTTGGGTTTAGACAACTTGAAGCCTTTTCAGAGTCTATTGACTAGGTCCCTTAGGGTAATATTTTGGGATGGAGTTGTGGGGGAGCCATGGTAGACAAATGTTTATCATGGAAAATATGTAAAAAATATAGTGTTGTGTTGGAATTCCTTAAGTCGGAGAAGTGATCATATTTTGATTCTGGCTAGAGAAAAGAAAATGCAAATTGAAGAATTTAGAAAATGTGTGAAAATATCTATGCATATTTATATGATCACATAAACATATTGGGTATCTGTATATATACACACAGATGCAGTACAGTGAAAAGTATTCTTAAACAAATGCTTTTCAAGATCCTGGTTTTATCATCCTCAGGAAGCAGAGCACACAGAAGATATTTTAAGCAACACAAAATGAACAGACGCAGTTTATCACTATTGTAAGTTAATTGTGGTATTGATATGTAATCAACTCTAATGAATTCAACAGTCATTAATTTGAATGTAAAAACTAAGCCTTGTCACAGTTAACTAATCACTGCTGTCCATTTGCATTTCATAAATGTTACTCCCATCTGTGAATAGACCCATGCTGTGCTGCTACTGGGTCAGCATGGGAATAGATTCAGGTTGGAAATTACAGCCCTGGTTTTGACCATTGGTCTGGTATGTTTGTGCAAAATCTAAGATGGTCTGGTTACTAAACAGCAACAAAATTATTTTTGCTATCTGAAAACTGTCTTACTAGTAGACAAACCCAAATTTTTGTAAAACAGTGGTTCTCCAGGAAGTCTGAAAAATCAAAGCTATTTTTATAATACTCAGATTCCTGTTCATCCTGCATTCGTTACCATGAGCTACTTGATGTTGTGGCATAGTTGGTCTGATTTTAACCTGTAGTGAGTTTATTATTATTTTTATTATAAGTGAACAAATTCAAAACTATATACATAGTTGGTTTTTGCTTAGCCTGCTTGATAAATCTCACACAAAGCTCTTTTGAGGACTTCCATATGTTTTAGATTTTTCCCCATTATTTATTTTACATTTGAGATTATAATGCAGTTACACCATTTCTCCTCTCTTTTTCCTCCCTCAAAGGCTTACATGTATCTCTCTTTGCTCTCTTTTCAATTTATTGCTCTCTTTCTTTTAATTGTTGATACATGCATATATGTATATACACATATATCTCAAACATAACCTGATCAGTTTGCATAATGCCATTTGTCTGCATGTCCTCACAATAGACCATTTGGTATTGGACAAGCAATCAGTGTTCTCTGTCCTGAAGTAGAATATCTCTGCAGCTCTCAGCATTCCTTAGTTGCCTGTAGTTCTTTGTGTGGGACTGAGGCCTCTTGGGCTTTCCCCTCCTACTTTAGTATGTCTATTTGTTTTGTTCTTGTTAGCTCATGTTTATGAAGTAATGTTGGTGAGACTTTACGGGTGTAGCTTTTGACATTTCTAGGAGAAACAGTCTCATAGCCCTGATTCTTTTTTAATTTATTATTGTTATTGTTATTTTCTTTATTTACTTTACATCCTGCTCACTGCCCCCTTCCTGGTCACCGCTTTCCATAATCCATTACCCAATCCCTAGTCCCCTTCTCTTCTGAGCTGGTGTGGGCTCCCCTGGGTCCCCCCTCCATCCTGGCACATCAAGTCTCTGTGAGGCTAGGCACTTCTTCTTCCACTGAGGCCAGACAAGGCAGCCCCGCTAGAAGAACATGTCCCATGGACAGGCAACAGCTTTTGGGATGACCCCGCTCCAGTTGTTCAAGCTGCACATCTGCTAGATATCTGCAGGGAGGCCTAGATAGCCCTGACTCTTTGGCTCTTACAATCTTTCTGCCTCTTCTTCTGAAATGTTCTGTGAGACTTAGGTATGGGAGTATTTTATTGATGTAAAATTTAGAGCTAGACTCTACAACTTTGAATGTTGATTGGTTGTAGTTTTCTGTAATGCTCTCTATCTGTTGTAAAGAGACATTTTCTAAATGAGTGGTATTTTGTCTCTTTAAAGCTGGTAGTGTATATATATATAAAAAAATTGGGTGTCCCAGAGTTTGATGCATGCATGTTTAGGATGGTTATGCCTTCTTGGTTTACTGTTCCTTTCATGAGAATGAAGTATCCTTTACTTCTTAATAGTTTGAATTTGAAATCTATTTTGTCAGATATCAGGATAGTGATGCCTGCTTACTTTCTGGTCCCATTTAGTGGGATTATTTTAGTCCATCTTTTGACTCTAAGGTAGTGCCTATTTTTAAAGCTAAGATAAGTAGAAAGGTTTGATATTGCATGTGAAGGTCCTGTGGGTTGAGGGATAGGTAAATAGGGTCCTCACCAAAGCCTAGAGATCATCTGCTGTGTCAGCAGGGGAGGCCAGAGTAGGTTGAAGGACCAGGGCTAGATTGGCAGGTTGAGAAAAAGGCATGGCTGGCTGGCTCATCAGGCTAGACACTGGATAAGAAAGTGGGAATTGTGCTCTATTTTTCTTAAATTATGCACACTTGTGTGTGCTTATGTGTAGATATATAAACTTGTAAGTTCTGGTGCTCTCAGAGGTCAGAAGAAGGTGTCAGGTACCCTGGAGCTGGAGTTACAGGCAGTGGTGAAATGCCTCCTACCTACCACTTCTGTAACAGTAAGAGGGTAAAAGGATTCTGAGACCAAGGAATATCTGTGTTGCTCATTTAAGTTAATAGAAATGGTTGTTTAAGGAAGTGAGTGTTTATCACACTATAAGCAGAAATAAAGTTACCCTCAGGAAACCCTTGAGCCTCTCCCATTGTTTATAAGACTATTTAAACAATGGTTCCCAAGAAACTGAAATTTCCTTAGGATTTACAACCTGGGAAAATGAAAAGGCCAATTCCTGATGCTAGTTAGCTAGAGGAAGAACTTGTCTCCCAGGAAAAGATGTCATAGAGTCTTGACAGCTTTTCATATCACTGCAGGAGAGACTGGAGCCAAGACAATGATGGACCAGTGATGGTCAGGATGACACCTTGACTGTGACTGTTAAGTATATATACTTGTTGTCTTCTACTTAAATCTAAGCCCCGTTTCCTGGGTATGTATTCACCTCTGTGTTTGTTCATTTTCTCAGTTTGGACACAAAACAGACATTACTTGTCTGTTTAATTGGCTTATTGAGGACCTAGTTTTTTAGCATTGTCTAGGCTCTGACCTTAACAACCCTGGATACAATTTATTCCTCATGCTGTAAGTTTTTACATCAATCTTCAGGTAAAATATACCTGTGTCTGCAGCAAATACAAACAGAATGTAAGCTGTAATTACAAAGACAAGCTGAGGCAGAAGACATTTAGTCAGTGTTACTGTAACAGGGCACCAGACCTTGGTAGGCCTCCAGACTCTATTAGCATGACTGACTCCATGATAAAAGTACCATTTAGGGTGTAAAACTCAGCATTTATACAGTACCACCTAACAAAACTAAAATGAAGGTCTAATCCTTCAAAGTCCATAGTTTTAGGAAAGTCTCTAACTTTATTAACCTTGCTTTTGGCTTTTGTAGTTCTGCTTCTGTCTAGCTGTTCTTATTAACTGAACTATGTCAACCCAGAACATGATATTGGTGATATTTACCCTGAAAAAGGCAAGGTGCTACAATGGCATCCTGAACATCCATTGTTGTGGCTGGCTGGATAATAACGATTCGAGCAATCTTCTTTGGTAGATATCCCACAACAGTTAGGCAACTATGCATATGAACCATCTCTCCATAATTTCTTGGCTTTAGTTGCTTTTGGAAGGTCTGGTACAAGTGACTTTTTTCTTATTAGGTTTGAGACAGGGTCTTACTATGAAACCCAGTCTGGCCACAAACTCAAGATCACCTGCTTTCACCTCCCAAGTGTTGTGGTTACAGGCAAGTGTCAACATGGCCGATGTGACATTTAGATTCTGACAACTTCCCTTTTGTTTCTGAACAGTATTCACTGAGGACATCTCTGATTAATCCCGTGGTGGTTGGTCTCAACTCTCTCTCCCCTCTGGGATGTCATCTGTCCTAGTCAGTCTTCCTTGATGCCCTGTTGTTAGGGGTAAATGACAGAAGTAAAGGAGTTAGTGTCAGTAACTGGTTTTTGCCAATTTTAAACCACTAAGTGCAGAAGCAATGGCTCTTAGGTCATATCTATTTGGAGACCATTGATACCCTTTTGTTCTGTCGGTCCTGTGGAGGATGTCCTAGGAACTTAAAATTACTTCTTATATTCTTTTGTTAGTAGCTGTACTTTTGCAGACTGTTAATAGGAAATTGTTATAAAGCTTTTCAAAAAACACAACCAACAAGAACAAATATTTAAAGAAAAATTGTTTAAAATAAGTACCTGTTTTCTGATGCTTATAGAGATATTTATTGAATGAGTGATGCCTGATGCCTCTGACTTGCTGGGAGGCACTGTTTGCAGCTCATGACTGCTTGCAGCTCATGGCTTATCTAATTCTCCTTTAAGGAGAATACTCACGATACAATTAGGAACACATGAATCCAGACCTGGGAAGGGTAAGTGCCACTAACAATTCTTGCTTGGAGGGTACCAGTGTGGTAAGGCTTCTCCTAACTTTGCATCTTAGAAAGCTTGTAGAAGTCCCCTTGTACCTGTGAGGGGGTGGATCAACCTGTCTTCCCTTTCCCTCAACACCACACAGTCTTCAGGACTCCCAGGAGATCTGCTGCAGCCAGGGCAACAGGTAGGAGAGCCATCCAAATAACTACAGCAGCTGGGAGCCTACCCCACATGGTCCCAGTAGAAGTGGGACTCCTCCCCTATGCACGAAAGCCATCCCCCTTCTGGTCTGCACCTGTGTGGGGGCAGATGCGCTTGTCTCCCTCTCTCTCTCCCCCTCACTTTCAAACACTGCACAGTCTGCAGGGCTCGCAAAAAATCTGCGGTAGCCAGGGCAACCGTTTGCAAGTCTCCCAGGTGATCTGCTACAGCTAGGGCCACAGATCACCCAGGAGATCTGCAGCAACCCAAGGACACAAGAGGCAGGCTCCACACAGTCACACAGGCCAGCTAACACCAAGTGAAAGATCATAAACAACAGAAGCCAATATACTTTGACACTATCAGAACCCAGCTCTCCCACCACAGTGAGCCATTACTATCCCAATACACCTGAAACCAGGATGCTGACCTAAAATCCCATCTCATGAAGATCATAGAGACTTTTAAGGAGAATCTAAATAACTCACTTAAAGAAATACAGGAAAACATGGTTAAACAGGTAGAAACCTGTACTGGCTTGTTTTGTGTGTCAACTTGACACAAGTTGGAGTTATCACAGAGAAAGGAGCTTCAGTTGAGAAAATGCCTTCATGAGATCCAAGTGTAAGGCGTTTTCTCAATTAGTGATGAAGGGGGGAGGGCCCCTTGTGGGTGGTACCATCTGTGGGCTGGTAGTCTTGGGTTCTATAAGAAAGCAGGCTGAGCAAGCCAGAGCAAGCAAGCCAGTAAGCAGCATTCCTCCATGGCCTCTGCATCAGCTCCTGCTCTTTGACCTGCTTGAGTTCCAGTCCTGACTTCCTTTGGTGATGAACAGCAGCATGGAAGTGTAAGCTCAAAAAACCCTTTTCTCCCCAACTTGCATCTTGGTCATGATGTTTGTGCGGGAATAGAAACCCTGACTAAGACAAAACCCTTAAAGAGGAAACAAATAAATCCCTATAAGAAAACACAATCAAACAGGTGAAGGAATTGCCAAGATCTGACCACAACAATATCAACTAACAGGACCTCTCAGAGCCCCCAGGGACTAAACAACCAAACAGTACACATGGATGAGTCTATGGCTCTTGCTACATATGTAGTAGAGGATTGTCTTATCTGGCATCAGTGGGAGCAGAGGCACTTGATCCTGTGGAGGCTTCCTGCTCCAGAGAAGGGGGATGCTAGAGGGGTGAGTCGGGAATGAGTGGATGGGTGGGGGAGCCACCATCCCTTAGAGGCAAAGTGGAGGGGTGATGAGATGAGGGGTTTGTGGAGGGAAGACCAGGAAGGGGGACAACATTTGAAATGTAAATAAATAAAATATTTGATAATGAAAGAAAAGCTTATAGAATAGATCATATATTCAATACATAAAGAAGATATTGAAAATAAGTGTGATTTATTTTATATTTTAAATACGAATTTTAATTGTGTGTATGTGTACACACACTCACAGACAAGGGTGCCAGAGCCAAATGTTGGGGTTGAAGTTATAGGTTGTTCTGAGCCATGGATATAGGTGCTGACAGCCAAACTTGGAACCTGGGCCATGTCTCAACCCTAACTAACCTGATTATACAGTAGAATGACAAAGAAGAGACACCAAGACCACCAAAAATCTTATAAAGAAAAATATTTAATTGAGGTTTACAGTTCATAGGTTTAGTCCATTATCCTCATAGTGGGAAGTACAGCAGTGGTAAGTACAGGCACATGTGATGCTGGAGAGCAGTGAGAGTTCTATATCCCGATTGTCAGGTAGCAGGAAGAGAGCAACACACTGAGCATGGCTTGAGCATATGAGACCTCAAAGCCCATCTCCAATGATCACTTCCTCCAACAAGGCCACACCTCCAAATAGAACCACTCCTTATGGGCCTATGGAGGCTATTTTTAGTCAAGCAACTACATTCCACTCCTTGGACATATCATAATGCAAAATACATTTAGTCCAATTTCAATAGTCCCTATAATCTATGACAGCCTCAAACTTGATTAAAAGTCCAAAGTCCAAAGTGTCTCCTGAGATTCATGCAATTTCTTAACTGTAATCTCCTATAAAAACAAAATCAAAAAGCAGATCACATACTTTAAACATATAATGGCACAGGATATATATTACCACCCTAAATGGTGGAAAAGGAGCATAGTGAGAAAATACTGTAACAAAGCAAGATTGAAAACCAGCTGGGCAAACTCCAAACTCTGTATCTCTATGTCTGATGTCAAAGGGCTCTTCAGATCTCCAACTTCTTTTAGCTTTGTTGACTGCAACACAGTTCTTTCACTTGGGCTGGTTCCACTACTGGTTAACAGCTTTCTTTGGCAAGTATCCCACAACTCTGGCATTTCCAACATCTTGTCTCCAAGGCAATCCAGGCTTCATTGTCACAGCGTCACACAATGGCCTCTCTAGGCCTCCATGCAGGGACACCCTGACACATACCTGCCCAGTGGCTTTCCTTAGTCTCAGAGAAATGTTCTATAACCCCTTTCTTCTATCCATGACTTTAAATCCAGAATCATGAAGCTGAAGTTGCTAAGTTCTGCTGCTTGGTGGAGGCTAGAACATTACCCCTGATTGAAATATATCTTTACCAGCTTTCTGTTTTCTGTGGTTCCTTTACTGCCTACTCATGCATGACTGTCCAGGAACTCTCTTTGTAGATGAGGCTGATTTCAAACTCAGAATTTGTCTACCTCTGCCTCTGGAGTGCTGTGATTAAAGGTATGTACCACCAAGCCCAGCTGTAAGCATTTCTTTAGCTCCCTTTCACAAGTTGGAAGCTTGGCTGGGTAGAATCTTTCCCTGAGGTCACCATTCTTTTTATTCCATTTAAGAACAGGATTTTCTTTAATCTGTCCATTTCCTAGATCAGAGGAATTAGCTCCATTCCACTTTCTAGTACCAACCTCTGTCTTAGTTAGGGTTTCTTTGCTATGAAGAGACACCATGACCAAGGCAACTCTTATAAAGGAGAACATTTCATTGGGGCTGGCTTACAGTTCAGAGGTTTAGTCCGTTATTGTGGCAGAAGCATAGTGGCAGAGATGGTGCTGGGAGTTCTAAATCTGGATTGGCAGGCAGCAGGAAGAGAGTGCCACATTTGATGCAGCTTGAGCATCTGGGAACTCAAAGGCCACCCAGTGACCACTTCGTCCAACAAGACCACACCTACTCCTCAAGGTCACATATCTTAATAATGCTACTCCCTGTGAGTCTATGGGGCCATTTTAATTTAAACCATTATATTAACTCAGCTTCTACTTTTCACATAAATTCCAGTAGTATATCTATATCATTGACAAAACCAGAACTTTAGAGCTCTTGTAAATGTAGGAAACTGTGCTAGTGACAACAAACATACTCATTTTCCAATGTACAAATGCACCATACAATTTCAAATCACACATTTTACGAAGACAAATAGACATAGACCAAGGTTTCAAACAGTTGGATTGCTCAGATGCCAATATTTTCATCTGAATTGTACTGGTAATAATAATGGGAATAAGCCAGGTGCACTGGTGCATACCTTTATCCCAACACTGGGAGACACAGGGAGGCATGCACGTAAAAGTAACTTTTCTTTGCCTGAGTTAATTGTTGTCTCCGAGACTTATTGCCTCTGTCTGCAACTGAGGCCTAGTTCTAGAAGCTCCTAGCTACTGTATAATCTAATCTAGGCCTAGAATGTTTTCAGTCTCTGAGACTTGCTGGCTAATAAGTTCATCCTTTCTAGTGTTTTTCTTTTTTCCTGAACTCTCGCTGGCTGGTTCAACTCAGCTGTTCTGGCTCAAACGTCTCTCCAAGCTGACGGATTCAATCTGGTTTCTCTCTCTTGGCCTCTCCTGAATTGCTTTGCTTGGCCTCATACTAACTTTGGCAATATATTTTAGTCTTCTGGCTCCTTCTCATTCTCTGGCTCATTCTATCTTCATTTGTATCTAGCTTGTTCTCTCTCTCTAACTTGTCTCTGTACAAACTACCTCAGCAAAACGGTCTCCTCTTCCTCCTTTCCCTCTCTCTGTTTCTCTCTCTGCACTGCCTCTTAAGGAGCTTGCCTTCTCTTTTCTCATGAGAGTTGGGCATATCCTGTTCTATCAGATCTTTCTCTGATTCGTCACTTTGTCTGCCACTCAATTAGACATCATTTTCAAACATGGATGCTTCCTTCTACAAACTAACTTTACCGTCATTGTTTGGGATTAAAGGTATATACTAAGGACATGTCTGCATTCCAGGAAGAAGGATTAAAAGTGTGTGCTGAGGGCTGAGCCACACCACAACTAGAAATAGTTTTCAGTAAATGGCACAATCTTGGGGCTCACAGTGTGATGAAATATCCAGTAACACACAGGGATCTCATGAATTCAAGGCCTGTTTGTTCTACCTACTGACTTCCAGGATAGCCAGTTCTACAAAAAGAGACATTGTCTCAGAAAAACCAAAGCCCCCCCCCCAAAAAAAATCAGGAATATTAAAAGATTTTCATTAGACATCAGAACCTGAGACCAGATAGGCCACAGGCCTGGGGGGGGATGCTATTATTATGCTAAGTAACATAGCAATAAAATGACTCTTGATATTGTATCACTATACCCATAGATCAATGCTTATGTGTGTGTTCATTGTCAAGGGGATAGTTTCCTTTAGTTACTTCCTTGTCATATTTTTTATTGTTATATGGAACAACTACTGATTTTTATACGCTGATGTTTGTAATCTTACTACTTTGCTAAAAGTGTTTAACAGCTCTAAGGGTTTTTATTATGGGAAGTTTTCTTTCTCTTTCAATTATGGCTGATAGCTTTGCTGGGTATTGTATTCTGGGCTGCAGTTTTTTGTCTTTCAGAACTTGAAATACATTTCAAGTCCTCCTTGATTTTATAGTTTCTGATGAGAAATCTACTAATATACCGTTATTCTTATAGTTCTGCTTTTATATGTCATTTGGCATTCCTCTGTGGCTGGTTTCAAATCTCCCCCCCGCCCCTTTTGTTCAGTATACTTAACAATTTAGTATAGTTTGACAATGGGAATTTTTGTAGTCTTCTATGTGTGATGTTCAAAATGCCTCCTGTATATGAATTAGCATCTTCTTTCATAATTTTTTGATAGATTTCTGCTATGGTTATTTTGAAAATGTATTCTATGCCATTAGAGTCACACCCTTTCTTTCTGCCCATGATCCATAGGTTGTTCTTTTCATGGTATCTCATGTATCTAAAAAGTTTTATCCTTGTCATAGTGTCTCATATATCTGAAAAGTTTTGCTATAACTTCTTACCAGGTTCATTACCCTGTTCCTTCCTTGATCCATTCTATTGCTGAAGTTTTCAAGAGGGCATTCTATTTTTATTTTTTATTCTTCTCTCATATATTACATATACTACTGCCCCCTGCCCTGCTTACATGCCTCCCTCTTCCTGAGATCCAACTCCCATTCCCTTAAAGAAGAGCAGGCCTCCAGGGGACATCAACCAAACACTGCATTATTAGCTACAATAAGACCTGACACATAGTATCTCATTAATAATAGACAAGGCAACCCAGTAGGAGTAAAAGAATCCTACAAGTGGGGAAAAGAGTCAGGGACAGGCTCTGAGCCCACTGTTAGGATTTCAGTAAGAACACAGAGCTATTCAGTCATAGCAGAGGACCTAGGTCAGATCCCTACAGTCTCTCTCTGATCTCTGCAAGTTCACACAAGTCCTGATCAGTTGATTCTGCAGGCTGAGTTCTCCTGGTATGTTCCTGACCCCTGTAGTTTCTCTGTTCCTTCCTTCTTAGGATTCCCAGAACTCCACCTAGTGCTTGGCTATGGGGTTCTGCATCTGCTCCCATCAGTTGCTGGAAGAAGTCTCTCTGTCCTCTTTGATGAAAATTCTGGTAGGTTCTAGTTCCAGCATATTCTGCAGGCAGGACAAACTTTGTAGTTGGGATAGTGTCCCTCAAGAGACTATTTTTATTGAATTCATTTTCATGTATTAGACTTACTTTCTTGTTCATTAGGATGATTTTCTGTGTTCTCTTAGAACCCATTCAGGAGTTTGTGTTTTGTTAGATATTTTTGAACATAAATACATAATCATCCTTTTTTTGGCAGGTGTGTGTGGGGGGTCTGGCATTGCATCCAATCCATTCTGAATGTAGGCTGTTACTGTCAGCTTAAGAAAGTCATGGAGGAGTCATGTTGCTTTGGCCTTTTATGTGCTTGTGGTTTCTATTGGAATTTTCAGATATGGAGTTAGGTTGTTGGTTTAATTTATTTATTGTTTAATTTTTTATTTGCTTCTCTGTTTTAAATTACTCTTTTTCTAACAAAAGAAGTGGTTGCATTATCAAGAGGGACTAAGATGTTACAGGCTTTCACACCTAATCTTTGGGCACCTGTCTTAGTTAGGGTTTCTATTCCTGTACAAACATCATGACCAAGATTCAAGTTGGGGAGGAAAGGGTTTATTGAGCTTACACTTCCACATTGCTGTTCATCACCAAAGGAAGTCAGGACTGGAACTCAAGCAGGTTAGGAAGCAGGAGCTGATGCAGAGGCCATGGAGGGATGTTTCTTACTGGCTTGCTTGCTTCTCCTGGCTTGCTCAGCTGGCTTTCCTATAGATCCCAAGACTACCAGCCCACAGATGATACTACTCACAAGGGGCCCTCCCCCATTGATCACTAATTGAGAAAATGCCTTACCGCTGGATCTCATGGAGGCATTTTCTCAACTGAAACTCCCTTCTCTGTGATAACTCCAGCTTGTGTCAAGTTGACACACAAAACTAGCCAGTACAGCACCAGACACATTTTTCAATACTCTATTAGAATATTATTTGCAAAAACAGTCACTCTAAAAGAAGCACCATACTGTCAAATTATGGTAACAATCAAATAAAATGTCAGCCATTCTTTAAGCATCAAACATTCTAGGAAGCAATGAATTACTGTCTGTACTCCAATGGTGTGTGGGCTAACATATTAGCACACACAATGGTGCTAACACACAATGGTATGTGTGCTAACATATTAGTTAGTTTGGGTGAGAGGAAGGAAAACGACAGCAATAAGAAAAGAAAAACAAACCTCAATATGAGACAAATTGTGAATATTGGGTTGACAGAGAAAAAGAGCAGAGGACAGTAGGGACCAAGAAAGGGGGATGGAGGCAGCTTTGGCTGAAGGCTGACTGGAAAGGGAGAGGTAGAGATATAGTCAAGTGACATGATAGTCCTAGCTCTTGGAATGTTAAAATACAGAGATTCCTCCAATTCTTGCAGTCTATGTTCATTGGAAAGAGGACAGTGGCAAAAGGGTGAAAAGGCATGCAAACAAATAACTATAATACACACACACACACACACACACACACACACACACGGAGAGAGAGGGTAGGGTCTACACTAGGAAGGCAAGCAAACCTGTTCATCAATATGCTGGATTCTGTCTCAAGGGGCAGAATCCTGCTGCTCCTGATCCAGCATGTAGTACTATGCCCCCTGCTCCCAGTTTTCTGAGAATGAAGTTCACAGAGAATCTCAGGTTGCATAGCTTCCAACTTAGCAAGGGTCTTCTTCTTTTTAATTTGTTTTTATTTATTAATCATTTTATTTGTTTATATTTCAAATGTTATCCACCTTATCAGTCTCTCCTCCATGAACCCTCACCCTCTCCCCCTCCCTTTTGCCTCTAAGAGGCTGCTTCCTCACACACCTACCCACTCCTGCCTCATCCCTCTAGCATCCCCCTTCTCTGGGGCATCAAGCCTCCACAGGACCAAAGGCCTCCCCTCCCATGGATGCCAGATAAGACAATCCTCTGCTACATATGAAGCTGAAGCTGTGGACCGGCTCATGTATATTCTTGGGTTAGTGGTTTAGTCCCTAGGAGCTCTGAGGGGTCCTATTAGTTGATACTGTTTTTCTTCCTATGGGGTTGCAATCTCCTTCAGCTCCTTCAGCCCTTCCCTTAATTCTTCCACTGGGAGTTCCTGGGCTCTGTCTAATGGTTGGTTGGAGTATCTGCATCTTACGTGCTGGCAGAGTCTCTCTGAGGACAGCCATAGTAGGCTCCTGTCTGCAAGCACATCTTGGCATCAAAAGTCTTCTTGACATGGCATTCTGTAGCTCTCCACTGTTCTTGGACAAGTCTGCTTTTACTACTTGGGGCAACTTGTAGTTCTGCTTCAAATTGGCCAGTGATTTCTTGGACTCATATTGCTTTCAGATAAAACCCCTCTCTCAGACCTGCTTGCTGTCTTGTCAGGTCAGCTCCCTGTGGTATGCTCCTCATTGCTAGAGTCTCTATGCTCCATGGCTCGATTTCCACATTGCTGACATCCATGCTTCAGTGTCCACAGCTATGCCACATTTTCCTCTGCTATGATGTCTGCTCGTCCCCACACTCTTCTTCATACTATCCACCGTTGGAAGTGGCTTGTTCCCCTCCCTGTTCTCCTTGAGCCCCCACTGAGGAGCTGGGTTGATACAGCTATTTCTGGCTTCTCTGGGTCATACCATCCTTTTCCTGTTCTTTTCTGGTATCTTTCTAGTTCTGTGGCTTTCTGAAGCTCTCCCTTTGTTTTCTCTGTGAAGTTAAGTCTACCTTTCTTCTGACTCCTTAGCTCACACAGAGGCCGTCTGCCGTGTTTCTTGGAAATCAGCACAGAAGTTTACAGAAGAAATATAGAAAAAAATGAGGTGGCAGAGGGTTTTAATCAGTTATTTTTAGGAACTCTAGGGGTGGATTTAGTTTTGCCTTATGCTGTTTGGAAGTACAGCAACACATAAACAGTTATAAAAAAATAATCACCTAAAATTCTCCCTACAGGGACTGTCTTAGTTAGGGTTATTATTGGTATGATATAACACTATGACCAAGATCAATTTGGGGAGGAAAGGGTTTATTTTACTCACAGTTCCATATAACAGTTCATCAAAAGCAGTGAAGAAAGGAACTTATACAAGGCAGGAATCTGGAGGCAGGAGCTGATGCAGAAGCCATGGAGGGGTGCTGCTTACTGGCTTACTCCTTATGGCTTGTTCAGCCTGCTTTCTTATAGACCCCAGGACCACTAGGCCAGGGATAGCACCACCCACATGGACTGATCCTTCCCACATCAATTACTAATTAAGGAAATGCCCTACAGTTAGAATTTATGGAGGCTTTTTTTTCAACTGCAGTTTCCTTTCTCATAACTTTAGCTTGTGTCAAGTTGACATAAAAGAAGCTAGTATAGACACCAAGAGAACACAAATTTGATGTGATATGATGTGTGTGTGTGTACTTTGTTGTACAGTTACAATGGAGATCTACTCAACACCCTTACTTCTATGTCTCAAAAGGTTCAACAGAACCACAGTGGCTCAACAGAGCCTCAAAGGACCAACACAATTTACATTCTCTATATCAGGGAAGACATCAAACTCTAATTTCTTCAAACCAGAATCCAAGTTGACAAATCTATGGCACAAAGGATACAATATCCTAAATAGTTCCAAGGCACTGAAATAACACAGAAGAACTCTGAAAGACAAGGCCAGTCACCAAATGACAGCCATCAAAACAGCTCAAAATCCATTCAGAGACTGCCCCAATGTCTGATCCATTCCATCCGTGGGCATCAAACCCCAACACTATCGTTGATGCCAAGATGTGCTTACAGACAGGAGCCTGGTATGACTGTTCTCTGAGAGGCTCTGTCAGCCCCTGACTAAGACAGCTGCAGAAAGTCACAGCCAACCATTGGACTGAGCCTGGGGATCCCAATCGAATTTAGTGGAAGGACTGAAGGAGCTGGGAAGGATTGCAACCCCATAGGAAGAACAATAGTATCAATTACCCAGACCCCTTAGAGCTCCCAGAGACTAAACCGACAAGTATATACATGGGCCAGTCCATGGCTCCAGCTACATATGTAGCAGAGGACTGCCTCATCTGGCATCAATGGGAGGGGAGGTGCTTAGTCCTGTGGAGGCTTAATGCCCCAGAGAAGGAGGATGCTAGAGAGGTGAGGTGGGAGTGGATGGGTAAGTGGGGGAACACCTTCTTAGAGGCAAAGGGGATGGGGATGGGTTAGGAGGCTCATGGAGGATAAGGAAGATAACATTTGAAATGTAAACAAATAAAATTATTAATAAATAAAAAACAAATGGTACTTAAACTGGATAAAGATATTCTAAAGAGACACTGTGTATTTCACTTAGGTAATCAGACAATGGGATCTGTGGACTTCAAGAGACTGCAGTTCTCCTAGGAATCTCATTTTGGGAGAAGAGAAAGCTTAAAGCTTAGACCAGTCAGTGGGGGAAACTTTCCCCCCAAAAGAGACTTATAACTTATTAGAATACCTTACAGAAGAGACAATGATAGGCCAATGTAGCTATGAACATACCTTGACCAGGACTCCTTAGGTATCAGTAATTTTAGCCTCCTACTTGAATTTGAACTTTACCTCAGGACTCCAAAGATGGCCTTGGGGGATAATAGAGCTCATTGGTTTGTTTTTTTTTTTTCCTCTTCTGATGTGACCACATTTGATGATTCTCTTCTGTCTGATGATTTTCACTGTGAATTTGGTTGTCTTAATGGCTTAATGCTGAACCTAGCTTGTTGGAACACAGAGTGTGACCCTAAGATTGGTAACATTTATGACAACCAATTTATGAGCAAAAGGCACAGTTTGGGCTATCCACAGAATACTGCAGAAATCTGCAGAAATTTAACCACACATGAAGAGAAAATATTGAATGCCTTTTATTCCAGGAACACCTCTCTCTCTCTCCCTCTTCCATCCCCTCTCCCTCCCCTTCTCCCTCCCTCCTTCCCTTCTTTCTTTTTTGGGCTATTTTGAGACATGGCCTCACCATGAAGCCCTGGTCATCCTGGAAATCATTATGTAGACCAGGGTGGCCTTGAACTCACAGAGATCTGCCTTTTTTTATCTCCTGAGTACTGGGATTAAAGGGATAGGCCACCACTCCTGGCTCAGAGACATTCTCTAATCCTCCAACTGCAGCAACATCAAATACATTTTGTCTTTTCTTGGTGAAGCAGAAGACTGAATATTTGGACTTTTATTTTTGTCAGAAAGAAATCTAAGGCACCACATTTATAATCGACATTGCTTTTTTCTTAGGCAAACTTCCACTTTTAGTATCAACCTATGTGTGGAGGTACTTTTACTTGATTTCTGAACCTTAGTCTGTTTAGAATACATATAATATGTCAATGCTAAAATGGGCTAATTTGCTTTTGGGATAATTGCTAATAGATGATACATGTAAATAATGCTATAGAGGTTAGGCATTTAATATCTACATATGCTGTTAGGAATGAGCTTCCATTTTCTGAGCTCTTGTTAATAAAGGAGTTTGGAAATAGACTCAGAAAGAAACTCAAATGCCCTTTTGTTGGAGTTTGAGGCAGGTAGGTCCCTGATAGTGGTCTATGTAAGGCTGCCTGGAGGAATAGTTCTCTTCTGAGAGAGAATGCAGAGTGTCAGGCAGATCTTTTTAGGACTTTGGCTTGCATCCAAAGAAGAAATAGAAAAGGGGGAATTTTGACTCAAGAAATGTATATGAGCTTGACAGTGAAGTTCTATAAGGGGATACATCAAGAAAAGGAAAAATAACACGAGATGCTATAATCTTTGAGAGAAATTCTAGTGCTATGTGTCTACCAGAGACAACACTTCAATTTTACTCTTTTGTTAAAATAGTTATATTTTTTTGCAGTATTAAAACTTGTCTGTTGAACAATTTAGGATTTCAATAGACTGTGATGAATCTTTTGTATAATTAATTATAAACTTGACGCCTGTGGGAGCCAGAAAAAGGTATCCGATCTCCTGCAATCCCAGTTAAAGATGGCTATGAGTCATTACATGGGTGCAGGGAACTGAACTCAGGTTCTCTGCAAGAGTAGCAAGTACTCCCAAATCCTGACCCATCCCTTTAGTCCATACTCTGTGTGTGTGTGTGTGTGTGTGTGTGTGTGTGTGTGTGTGTGTTTGGACTGTGTGAATGTACGGGCACTACATGAGAACCTGATATACATGGTATATTTCCTGAAACTAGAGCTACAGTTGGTTGTGAGCTGGAAATTGAACTAGGGTCCTCTTAATTGCTGAGCCATTTCACCAGACCTATGTCCCTACCTTTTTTGGAGACAAGGTCTTACTATGAAGCCATGGCTGGCTGAAACTCCTTATATAGACCAGGTTGACCTTGAACTCAAAGAGGTCCATCTTTCTCTGTCTCCCAAGTTTTGGGAATAAAGGCAGGCCCTAATCAACCAGTTCTACAAGCATTGATTTTGCCAAACGATAGAAAGTTTATCACTTAAAAACTTGGTCTTAGGGTTTCTGTTGTTGTGAGGAGACACCACGATCATGGCCACTCTTACAAAGGACAACATTTAATTGGGGCTGATTTACAGGCTTGGAGGTTTAGCCCGTTATTGCCATAGCGGGAAGCATGGTGGGAAACATAACATGCAGGAAAAACATTGTGCTGAGAGTTCTACATGTGTATCTGCAGGCAGAATTCCCAGGATACAATCCACAGAACTCAAGAAGGCTAACAAGCTGAAGGGTCCAAGTGAGGATGACTCAATCCTACTTGGGAGGGAGGGATCTTGATGGAAAAGTCGACAGGGAGGGGAAGAGGGAAACAGGATCAGGTATTGTGTGTGTGTGTGTGGGGGGGGCAGGACTGAAGCCCTGAAGGCCTTCAGAAAGAGTGGAAACAGGCAACCTCAGAAGGTAGGAGGTGGGGGATCCTCTAGAATGTACCAGAGACCAGGGAGATAAGAAAGACTCTCTGGACTCAAAGGGAGGGACTTTAGATGAAATGCCCTACAGTGGGGAGAGGGAACTCATAGAGTCCACCTCCAGCAAAGACAGGGCATCAAGTGGAGGGATTGGGGTTACCATACCATAGTCAAAAACTCTGACCCAGAATTGTTCCTGGCTGAAAGAACTGAAGGAACAAAAATGGAGAAGAGCCTGAGGAAAAGGAGGTCCAGTGACAGGCCCAAATTGGGTCTAGCTCATGGGGAGACCTCAAGGCCTGACACTATTACTGATGCTATGATGTGCTTACAAACAGGGGTCTATCATGACTGCCCTTGGAAAGGCCCAACAAGCAGCTGAAAGAATCAGATGCAGATATTTATACACAACCAATGGACAGAAGCTGGTGACCCCCTTGATTGAATTAGGAAAAGGCTGGAAGAAGCTGAGGGGGAGGGAGACCCTGTAGGAGGACCAGCAGTCTCAATTAACCTGGACCCCTGGGGATCTCCCAGACACTGAGCCACCAAACAGGCAGCATACACCAGCTGAGATGAGGCCCCTGACACATATACAGCAGAGGACTACTGGGTCTGGACTCAGTCAGAGAAGATGCACCTAACTCTTGAGAGACTTGGGGCTCTGGGGAATGGGGAAGTCTAATGGGGTGGGGGTGGGAATGGATGCATCCTCTTGGAGATGGGGGGAGGGGAAGGAAGTGTGGGATGTGGAACAGTTGGAGGGTGGACCGGGAGGGGGATAAAGTCTGGCCTGTAAAAAAAGATTAAAGAGGAGAGAGAGAGAGAAGTGATCCTGGGCCAGGCTTGAATATCTAACACCTCAAAGCCTACCCCATGCGCCTGTGGGTATATGAAAAAATCCATAGTACTTTTCTATTAACCCTTTGATCCTTGTAAAAGTTTTAAGAATACTAGTTAAAAATTAGAGCTTTAAAATCTGAGCTTTAAAAAATTCAAACTGTGACTAACAATTGTTCCAAGATACACTTACTATTTGCTTTTTCTTTTCTAGGTACATGTCTTAGTCAGGGTTTCTATTCCTGCACAAAACATCATGACCAAGATACAAGTTGGGGAGGAAAGGGTTTATCCAGCTTACACTTCCACATTGCTGTTCATCACAAAAGGAAGTCAGGACTGGAATTCAAGTAGGTCAGGAAGCAGGAGCTGATGTAGAGGCCATGGGGGGTGTTTCTTACCGGCTTGCTTCAGCTGGCTTGCTCAGCTTGCTTTCTTATAGAACCCAAGACTACCAGCCCACAGATGGTACCACTCACAAAGGCCCCCCCGACCCCCGATCACTAATTGAGAAAATGCCTTACAGCTCGATCTCATGGAGGCATTTCCTCAGCTGAAGCTCCTTTCTCTGTGATAACTCCAGCTTGTGTCGAGTTGATGCAGAACCAGCCAGTGCAGCACCCATTAACTCTACCATGGCCAGTTCAGAAGGAATGGCGGCTGAGAAAGCTGACTGTTGAGATTCTTGGTTCTTAAACTGTATAATAGATAAACATCAATGATTAGATTTTTAAAAAATAAAAGTTTGTGTGATTTATATAGTATTTGCCTACTGAAGAAATGGGAAAAATGCAAGGTGGTTTACACCTATAAATAGCTACGTGCTTCATATGTTGTACTGAAGTTGACACAGTTAAAGAAGTGTGAATACATACCAAGAAGCCAGCTTCCACTCAGGACAGGTTTTCTCAGCAGCTTGGAGTGGTTGAAGGAGTGGGGATAACAGTGACCACACTCAGAGCTGGCCTGAGCCAATTGGGACAGCAGGATAGAGCATAGCCCTGGTTGGCTCTATACCATGCTGAATAGCTTGCATTCACCTCATTGAATATGGAGAAATGCAAGGTATCTCCAGGAAAGCATCTTGTTTGAAGAAAAAGGACAACTCCTGGAGACTGTGGACTGTGGAAAGCTGATGAGAAGACTCTTCCCATCCACACAGCTGTACCTACCTTTGCTCTTTTAAAGGAACTGCTGACTCCAATGATGGCATGTTTTTACATTGCTTGGACTTTGTCAGTTTCTTGAGTTTCCTTAGTTACTGACTCCTGAAACCAGTGGGAACTGCTTAAGATGAGTAATGATGGGTGTTTGGAGAGTCTTCCTCTCTTTAAAAAGAGGTTTCAATAAATGTGTGATATAATGTTCACCTTTTTGTGTCTTCAGATTTAAAGGGCACCTGGAGAAAAAAAAAAACCTTCCATCTGGAAAATATTGCTATTTGAAACCCTGGTATATATTTGTTTGGTTTGATAAAATAAGTATTTTGTTATTGTATTTATGAGATAATGTTGAGTATAATCTATTTAATAATAACACTGTTCCATATTTTATAAGAGATTTAATTAAAAAAATTTCTTGTTAGTGCTGAAACCATATTATCCTACTATGTCAAGAATTCTGAGTTTTACATCAACAGTAGAAGCCTACTTTATAGTATTTATTTTGTACAATTCTTCTATGTGATGATGCTCTTTTATATATATAATATATATATATAAATATATATTATATATAAAATATACATAATATAAGCCTTCTTAGATACAAAGCTTAAGAAAACACTTTACAGAGATGGTGCCTTCTAAAATAGAACTGCTAATGATGCTCAATGTTTTCAAGTATTAAGTTTGTGTATTCCTATTGTATTATGATTCTCCTCTTCAGCAAAGCAATTAGGTAGGCCCTGACTCTGGGCATCCCAAGCCATGCCTCCTAATAATTGAAAGATATTGAATGTTGGTAAGTCTGTAAACAAATACTTAATGTTTGAAATATATTTACTCTATTGGTAGTGTTTTTATAGAACTTTGTAACTATTGTCTGTTAACATTGCACAAAAGCATTTGTTTTGTAAAGCCTTATGACAAACTATTGTCTGTTAACTTTCTTAAGAAATACAGCTCCTGAAAAAGGAAACTGAACAATATTTTTGAAAGATCTAGGCATCTCTCCCAGAATCACAGAATGGATCAAAGGCATATCTAACTTAAGAACCATTCCTTCTATATCTTCTAGTTGTTTGAATTGGCCATAAAGGGTTCATTGGTACTAACTCCTTGACGTCTGTCACTTACTCCCTCAACATGGGATTGAATCAGACAGATCAGTACATACTTTATCCGGAGGGTTCTCTAGAATATGACTTATAGAATCTCTCTCTCTCTCTCTCTCTCTCTCTCTCTCTCTCTCTCTAATCTATCTATATCTCTAATCTCTATCTATCTATCTCTCTATCTAAAACTATCATCTATCATATCTATCTATTCATCATCTAATATATCTATCATCTGCCTGTCTGTCTGTCTGTCTATGGGATTTATTAGGGTTGCTTACAGGCTGTGGTATATCCAGTCCATTAATCATGGTCTACCAACAGAAAGTCCAAGAATCCGATAGTTGTTGGACTGTGATACTGGATATCTCTCATAGACTTTAGCATATGCTTGAATCCTGAAGAAATAGGTTCTATTTGGAGAAATTGAACTTGCAAGCAAGAAGAAAGGGAAGCAGAAAAAAACAACCCAGTGCTTTCTTCTTCCACATCCTCTATATAGGCTGCCACCCGAAGATGTGGCCCACATTAAAGGTGGATTTTATTACCTCAAAAGATCTGGATTAAAGATAATTCTTCCCATTCCAAATGATTTAATTAAGAAAAAAATCCTTCACAGGTGTATCCAGCAGCTTGGGTTTTAGTTAATTTTAGATGCAGTCAAGTTGACAATAGTTAAGGATAGCCATCAAAGGACAGTAGAGAAGAAAACTTGTCAGATGACTAATCATTGATCTTTCCAAAGATATATTGTTCGGAGACAAGTGGGAGAAATCATCAGAATAGAAATGCACTCATATTGGTCATGGTACTACTTGCCAGTAATCCTATCACTTGGGTTGCAAAAGCATGGGAATCATAAGTTTTTGGCCAGCCTACACTTCATGACAAGACCCTCATCTTAAGCCAACAAGCTAGAACTGCTTGTGCCAGCGCTTTGAAAAATAACAAATAGTCAAGAGGTTTTAGAGAAATGGCACTTACACATGGCTACCTGCCATTGATCGAATGCATTCAAACTTTGGCTCCTATTGCATTATTTATGATATTTGTTTCAGACACAGACATATTCTCCCTCAGTATTGAGGTAGTGAAAGAGAAAATAGGGAAATGTAACTGACATGGCAGGGATAAAGATATTCTTTGAAATTTATCTGTTGAGGATTTCATACATGTGTACAATGGGTTTTGATTGTCATCTCCAGTCCCTCCCCTCAACCTCCTCCTAAGCACTGCACTACCGTGTCTTCCTCCCAACTTCATGTAACAACAACAACAACAACAAAACCCCCAAAAAACAACAACAACAACAAAAACCAAACAACCCTACTGAGCCAAATTATTGCTGCCAGTAAATATAGGAATAGGACCATCAATTTGAATACAGGTAACATACTAGGGGCTACATGAGATAAAGATATTCAAAAGGGGCACTTGTGTTTCTTACTTTGGCTATTGAAACTATGGATCCAAGAAACTGGAGTCTCACTAGGAACCTCATGATGTGAGAAAAGAAAGGTTAAAGTATGGGGTAGCCAGAGGGGAAACCTCTCTCTAAAAGAATTGCAACTTTAGACCACCTTATAGAATAGACCACAATGGTCCAGTGCTGAGGACATTAATTTTGCTTCAAGACCACAAAGATAGACTTTGGGGTGGAGTGGGGAGGTGTTTCTGGATATTTGTCCCTCTTCCTAATGTAGACACATTGAATAAATCTCCTCTTTTTGCCTTTAACTATTATTTTGGGCATTTCAATTGGCTTATCAAGGATGTATGGATGACCCTGGCTTTTTTATGACATAGGCTGTGAGCTATGTCACAGTAATATCTGCTCAAAGGGTTCCCAATACAAATGGAAGGCAAAGCCTGAGGTGCTCTGATTGGGGAGAAACTCTGCAAGTATCAGCTTTCTTGAGAGTCTAGAAGAAATGTAAACTTTATTTCTCTGCTTTACCAAATAGAGGTCAGAAAACAGCTGATGCCCGCCAACATGGGAAAGAAGTGAAAAACCCTTAGAATAAAGTGAGCCCAGCAGCTGCTGGGGACTGTTTACTCTTTACTCTCATTCTTTAGTTAACTTGCTGCAGGTGGCTGACTCCCAAAATCGTTATTGGAGTTATCTGGGTCAGAGCCTGTGTCCTAACAGTCTCATAGGTGAGGTTCAGCCACTTGTCTGTCTTCAGTAGGCCAACTAAAGAGGCAAATAATAGTGCAAAGCAGAGAAAAGACAATTAGAATCATTTTAGATGGTCACATTTGGAAAAGGAACAAAGAAACAAATAAAAAAGTCATGACTTCCCCACACTCCATATGCCATCAATTCTATCTTTTTGGTCCTGACAAGGAATCTAGCCTTAAGTAAAGAGCAACAGATATGCATAGTGAAGCAGATCTGGTATAGGTATGGCCTGTCTACCACGGACTCACTGTTATCTTGGCTCTAGTATCATTTAATGATGTTTGATAGGTTGCCAACTGTGTGAAATCTCTTCCTGGGAGAAAAATTTCTCCTCTGGCTGACACCAGCCTTGAGTCTTTTCCTCCTCCTAACATGAAATTCCTGAGGAAATTTCTAGTCCTTGAGGGCCATCATTTCAATAGTCTGGTAGCCAAAGGGAGGATCACAAAAATCTTTAGAGAATATGTTTATTCCCTACAGGCCAATTGAAGAATTACTTTCTAAATATACTGACATGGATGATCAAACAGTATTATTTGAATCCTTTGTCATTGTCACAAACTTCTAATGCACTAGCTGAGCAACAAGTGCTGCTCAAGATTTTTTCATCATCTTTATTAAAAGATACATTATCCCTGTGATGCACATTTATAATTGATCTCACTTGCCATTTGTTATAGTTAATGTATTTGCCAATTAAACCTTTAAATAATTGTGGCATGCTTCATTACAAACTGAAATATACATTATAATGAATAGCTATGAATCATTTTATGCAATTGATAATAAATAGGCTTTCAAGTCTTAAGACAATAATAAATCTCTTTTGAACTTTATGCATATATCTTGGTCTGTTCATATTATTATATTTTGATTATTTTTCTATATAGGCTATTTTTAAAAGTTGATAGTTGCATTTACCTCATTTGTGCAATCTTTGTAAAAAAAAATGAGTAATGCTACAGAGGAATTAAAGGCCCATTTAGGAAAAACTATTTCTTTCTTGTCAAGAAAATGCAATTTTTGGCCTAGGTGGAGACGTAACATTCTAGTTGGGCTGACCAATCGTCTGACTAAGTGTCTTAGTTGGGGTTTCTATGGCTGTGATAGAGAACATGACTAAAAGCAACTTAGAGAGGAAAAGATTTATTAATGTTATACTTCCAGCTAAAAATCCATCACTGAAGGAAGTCAAAGCAGGAATTTAAGGCAAAAACCTGGAGGCAGAAATGGAAGCAGAAACCATGAAGGAATTCTGCTTACTGGATAGTTCATTATGGCTTGTTCAGTTTGCGTTTTTTTTTCTTTTTTTCTTTTCATTATTTTATATTTACTTAAAATTATACAGAATACATGTTTGTATTTATGTACATGATGTACATTATATATGTAGAAAATTGTTTTGATATTTACTTTATTGACATTTCAAATGTTTTCCCCTTTCCAGGTCTCCCCTTCGGAAACCCCCTATCCCATCCTTCCTCCACCTGCCTCTATGAGGGCGCTCCCCCCCCCCCCACTCCTGTCTTCCCTCCCTAGAATTCCCCTATACTGGGCATCTAACACCCTCTGGCCCAAGGGCCTCTTCTCCCACTGATGTCCAACAAGGCCCTCCTCTGCCACATATGTGGCCAGCACCATGGGTCCCTCCATGTGTATTCTTTGGTTGGTGGTCCAGTCTCCAGGAGCTCCGGAGACTCTGACCAGTTGACACTGTTGCTCCAGTTTTCATTTTTATACACATTAGGACCACCACCCAGGGGTGGCACCACACACAATGGAGGCCCTACTCCCACATTAATCATTAACCAAGAAAATGCCCCACAGATTTGCCTGCAGGTCAGTCTAATGTAAGCATTTTCTCAGTTGAAGTTCCCTCCTCCCAGACATCCTGGGCTTATGTTAAGTTGACAAAACACCAACCTCAAAGGACAGTGTGTGTTCTCTAGGTTTTGTCAACTTTACATAAACTGGACTAATCTAGCTAGTAGTAACTGCGATTGAGAAATTGCCTTCATGAACTGACCTTTGAAGCATCTTCTTAATTGCTCATGGATGTAGGACACCTTAGCACACTGGACCATGCCATCTTGGGGCAGGTGGGCTGAGCTGTACTAGAAAAGTAGCTGGGAAGCCTGAAAAGCAGAAGTTTTCCATGCTCTCTGCTTCAGTTCTTGCCTCAAGTTCCTGCTTTAGCCTTTCTTGTTCGGTATAAACCCTTTCCTCCATAAGTGGCTTTAGTCATGATGTTTATTGCAGCAACAGAGAGCAAATCAGGTCAGACATAACTCCCAAGGATGGTGAGAACACATTAAGCCATGTTAAAGAGATAAAAATAATTATCTATTTAAGAGATAGTGTAGTTTTCCTTTACAGAACCCCTGCCCCCAGCCACAGTCCCTTACAGGGCTACAACCATGAAGCTTTAGGAATCTATCTGCTTTTCTGAATTACTCAGAAAGGGCAACTTTTCTCTTTTCTTATTTCCATTCTAAACATGCTTTCCTTAACACCATAGGCTTCTCTCTTCCTCTAAAGATCTCTTCTCTGTCCTGTGCTGATTGGTGTGATGTGGATTCCTCTCCTCCAGCTCTTTCCCCTGAGCAGTTGCAAAGATTTACAGCTTGTCTATTACCATGCCAATATGAAGACTTAATAATGGCTTAACTTAAGTGGCAATTTATAATATTTGTAGAAAAGTGAAGCTTCATATGTAAGTACTTTAATTATAAAATATTAGTAATGAAGCTAGGGAGGTGGCTCAGTGGTTAAGAGTGATTGCTGATCTTGAAGAACACCTGGGGTTCAGGCCCTTACATCACAAGTCCACCCAGTAGTAACTCCATATATACACTCAGGCACACTAACATACACACAGAATAAATAAATAAATAAACAAATAAACAAGTAAGTATTAAAACTATCAGCAACATACAAAAATATTAATTAAATTACATTCAGTGCTTGAAAGTATGAGGTATTCCACTGTGGCCTGGGAAACAGTAGGCTAACTGCAGATCTTCATCTCTGCTTCATCTCCGCCAAATCTAATCCCCCAGTCTAGCTCTGTGGCAGACTATTTGCTGAAGCCTCATCTTCCTCTTTGTCCCTTCTCCAGTGGATCACACAGATCTTCCCTTTAAAACATCCTTCATTCCACTAATGCTTTATCCCAGACCCAAACTCTAACAGGCACTCCCTAGACAGCCCCCCCACACCCCCCAGCTAATCCAGGCAGGGAAGCAGGTAGGCTAACTGCAGATCTTCACATCTCCCTATGTTCCTCCACTAATGCTTTATCCCAGGCCCAAACTCTAACAGGCACTCCCTAGGACTCCCCCCCCCCCCCCCCCGCTAATCCAGGCAGGCAAGCAGATAGGCTAACTGCAGATCTTCACATCTCCCGATGTTCCTCCAAATCCAATTCCCCATTCTCATCTCAGCAGAACTTTTGGACTTTTTTCACCCTCTTCCTCCATTCTCAAGGAATGAAGCTGGTCCTGGTGGAACAGCCTGTTTCATTCTTGTGGACACCCTTAGGCCCTGCAGCCCATCTTTATTCCTAAGTGTCAATTCACAATACCCAGGAACACATTTTACCTGAAGTCCATAGTAGCCACACCTAACAAGATCCCAGAAAAATTTCCTACCAGGTAACACAAACCAAGGAACGCACCCAGTCAGACAAGATGATATAATAGCACCTAGAATTATAATCTTCTTAATGTTAGATGCCTAGATATCTGCATAAAAATACAATCAATAGCAGCCAGGATGATAATGTCTTCACTGGAGCCCAGCATCCCTACTACAGTAGTAGGCTCTGAGTATTCCAGCATAGCTGAAGCAAAAGAAAAAGATCTTAAAATAGTCTTTAGGATTGTATAATAGAGTCCTTAAAGAGAAAATGAATACATTCTTAAAGAAATCTAAAAAATATACAAATAAGCGGTGAAAGGCAATAAATAAAACATTTCAATACCTGAAAGTGGAAGTAGAGTTAATAAAGAAAACCCAACTGAGAGAAATCAGGAAATGAAAATTTAGGAAACTGAACAGTAATCTCAGAGGCAAGCCTCACCAACAGGATACAAAAGATGGAAGAGAGATTCTCAGGAATAGAAGACACAATAGAAAAATGGATACCTTGGTCACAGAAAATGTTAAATAAATAAAAAAAAATTGTCACAAAACATCCAGGAAACATCTGGAACATGATGAAAAGCCAAAATCTAAGAATAATAGGAATAGAGGGAGAAGAAACCCAGGTACAACAAAAAATATTTTCAACAAAATCACAGAAAATGTTTGTAACCTAAAGAAGGAGTTGCTTATCAAGGTACAAGAAACTTACAGAGCACCAATTAGACTGTACCAAAAAAAAAAGTTCCCTTGGCACATAAATATCAAAGCACTAAATGTATAGTACAAAGGAGGATATTAAAAGCTGCAAGGGAAGAAAGTAATATATAAAGGCAGACCTATTAGAATTACACTCAACTCAATGGAGATTCTAAAAGCCAGAAGGGCCTCAATAAATGTTCTATAGACTCTAAGAGACCACAGTTGGAGGAAACAATATATTTCATGATAAAATGAAAATTAAGCAATCTCTAGCTAAAAATTCAGTGCTAGAAGGAAAACTCCAACCAAAAGAGGTTTGTTAGACTAAAAAACCCACAGGGAATAAATAATCTGAGACCAGCAAAACAAAGAGGGTAAACACACACACACACATACACACACACATACACACACACATACACACACACACACACAGACATGTTGGGCCACGTTTTGGCCCTGGATTGGGCCTTGAGGACAAACCTGAGCCCGGTTCAAGTTTCTGTGGCCTTATGGGAGAGCCTAAGCCTGGCTTGAGTTTTGAGACCTGTCTCTGACACTTTCATATTGGGGTGACTCAGCAAGACCTGTTTGGCCCTGCCTCTGCCCCACTATTTCTGATGTGAAGCTTTGCCATTGGCCTTGTCAGTTACCCCTTATCCTCCATTACCCTTCTATGCCTCCTATGACATCTTTTCCCATACCTACAGGTCCACCTCCTTGCCTTTTCTACATAAGCATAGCTTAATAAAGCAAGTTCCTGCTTTGAACAGACTCCTGGCCTGGTGTATTTCTTTTGGGATGTCAACACTTGCCATTCCACTCAGCCCTGGACAGACCCAGCTGGACTGGGTTCTCTCCTCTCACTTGGACCTGCTGGCAAGGAGGCCCCTCCCCCCATGCATACATGCATGCACATAGCCCCCACATGGAAAAAATAACAGGAATCAACAAACACTTCACATTAATATCCCTCAATATCAGTGGTCTCAATTCCCCAATAAAACGACCAATACCAACAGAATGGACTAGAAAACAGGACCTAGTCATCTGCTGCAACCAAGAAATGCATGTTAACATCAAGGATAGACATCACCTCACGGTAAAAGAATAGAAAAGATATTCCAAACTAATGGACCTAAGAATCAAGCTGGTGTAGCTATATGAATAACTAACATTTAAACCAAAACTAATTAGAAGAGATGGGGGAGGACATTACACACTCATCAATGAAAAAAAAATCACCAAGAAGAGATTGCAATTCTTAATATCAATGCATCAGACACAATGGCACTTTAGTTCATAAAAGAAACACCACTACAGCTTAAATAACATATTGACCCTTACACATTGATAGTGGAAGACTTCAATAACTCACTCTTACCAAAAGACAGGTCATCCAGACACAAATTAACAGAGAAATGCTGGAGACAACTGATGTTACAAACTAGATGGACCTAACAGATATTTATAGAACATTTCATCCAAACACAAAAGAATATAACTTCTTCTTAGCACCTCATGGAACTTTTTTCAAAATTGACAACATATTCACAAAGCAAATCTCAAAAGATACAAGAAAATGAAATAACTTCCTGTATCCTATCAGATCACCACAAATTAAACCTGAATATTGACAACAACAAAATAAATCTGAAAGGCCAAACTTAACATTATAAACTCCATTTTATGATTAACCTGGCCTCTTAATGAACTCAGCTACGGTAAAACATCTGACTTGTTCCAAGAGCCATGTCACCCTGGTAACAATAATAATTTGAGAGCAAATAGCTGCTCCACTCCTAGCAACAACCAATCAGTTTTTTTTTTAACATTTCAAATGTTTCCTCTTTTCCAGATCTCCCCTTTGAAACCTCCCTATTCCCTCCCACCCTCCCCCTGCCTCTATGGGGGTATTCCCCCACTCACTTACCCATCCACTCTCCTCTTCCCTCCTTGGCGTTCTCCTATACTGGGGGATCTAACACCCTCAGGTCCAAGGGCCTCTGCTTCCCCTGATGTCTAACAAGACCCTCCTCTGCCGCATATGTGGCCAGCACCAAAGGTCACTCAATGTGTATTCTTTGGTTGGTGATCCAGTCTCCGGGAGCATCGAGGGGTCAGATCAGTGGACACTGTTGCTATCTCCATGGGGCTGCTAACTCTCTCAGCTCCTTCAGTTCCTTCTCCAAGTCCTCCATCTGGGACCTCACACTCAGCCCTACAGTTGTTGCAAAGTGACTCTTAGGTATTTTGAACTTTTGGGCTAATAACCACTTATCAGTGAGTACATACTGTGTTCATTCTTTTGTGACTGAGTTACCTCGCTCAGGATGATATTTTCAAGTTACATCCATTTGCCTGTGAATTTCATGAAGTCATTGTTTTTAATAGCTGAATAGTATTCCATTGTGTAAATGTACCACATTTTCTGTATCCATTCCTCTGTTGAGGGACATCTGGGTTGTTTCCAGTTTCTGGCTATTATAAATATGGCTGCTATGAACATAGTGGAACATGTGTCTTTATTACATGTTGGAGAATCTTCTGAGTATATGTCCAGGAGTGGAATAGCTGGGTCAGGGGTAAGTATCTGATATGTAAAGTGGATTGATTAAGCAAGCAACAATTGTTCCTACCAAGCTGAAATCATTACTAGCCAATAGAAGTGCACCAAGTAAATGTCAACCAATAATGTAACTGCAAAGTTGGAATATCCCTTACCCTGTTACAATAACTATGATAAATAGGCAAGGCTTGTACGAGCTCAGGACCTTCTATACCATCCACTGTGCTAGAGAGGTTAGAGGGTCTGAGCTCAAGCTTGAATAAAGACTCTTTGGTTTTGCATATGACTCAGACTTCTGGTGGTTTCTAGTAGCTTGTGAAGACCTCAAGAAATTCCTCCCATCACATAACAATCAAAACAACAAATGCACAAAACAAGGAGAGAGTATTAAAAGCAGTAAGAGAAAAAGATCAAGTCACATATAAAGGCAGACCTATCAGAATTACACCAGACTTCTTACCAGAGACTATGAATGCTAGAAGATCCTGGACAGATCTCATAAAGACCCCAACAGAACACAAATGCCAGCCCAGGCTGCTATACCCAGCAAAACTCTCAATTATCATAGACAGTAAAACCAAGATATTTCATGACAAAATGAAATTTACACAATATCTTGCCACAAACCCAGCCCTATAAAGGATAATACATGAAAAACGCCAACACAATGAGGGAAACTACACCTAGAAAAAGCAAGAAAGTAATCTTTCAACAACCCCAAAAGAAGATAGCCACACAAACATAACATTGAAAATAACAGGAAGCAACACTCATTATTCTTTAATATCTCTTAACATCAATGAACTCAATTCCCCAATAAAAAGACATAGACTGACAGACTGGATCCATAAACAGGACCCAGCATTTTGCTGCATCCAGGAAACGCACCTCCATGTTAAAGACAAACACTACCTCAGAGTAAAGGGCTGGAAAACAATTTTCCAGGCAAATGGCCCCAAGAAACAGGCTGGAGTAGCCATTATAATATCGGACAAAATAGACTTTCAACCAAAAGTCGTCAAAAAAGATAAGGAAAGACACTTCATACTCATCAAAGGAAAAAACTACCAAGAAGAACTCTCAATTCTGAACATCTATGCTCCAAATGCAAAAGCACCCACATTCATAAAAGAAACTTTACTAAAGCTCAAAGCACACATTGCACCTCACACAATAATAGTGGGAGACTTCAATATCCCACTCTCATCAATGGACAGATCTTGGAAACACAAACTAAACAGAGATACAGTGAAACTAACAGAAGTTATGGACCAAATGGATTTAACAGATATCTACAGAACATTTCATCCTAATCAAAAGAATATACTTTATTCTCAGCACCTCATTGCACTTTCTGCAAAATTGACCATGTAATTGGTCACAAAACAAATCACAACAGATATAAGAAGATTGAAATAATCCCATGCCTCCTATCAGATCACTATGGATTAAGGCTGGTTTCCAATGGCAACAAAAACAACAGAAAGCCTACATACACATGCAAACTGAACAGCACTCTATTCAATGATAACTTGTTCAAGGGAGAAATAAAGAAAGAAATTAAAGACTTCCTAGAATTTAATGAAAATGAAGGTATAACATACCCAAACTTATGGGACACAATGAAAGCAGTGTTAAGAGGAAAACTCATAGCTCTGAGTGCCTCCAAAAAGAAACTGGAGAGAGCATATACTAGCATCTTAAGAGCACATCTGAAAGCTCTAGAACAAAAAGAAGCTAATACACCCAAGAGAAGTAGTAGGCAAGAAATAATCAAATTAAGGGCTGAAATCAACCAAGTAGAAACAACAACAACAAAAAACTATACAAAGAATCAACAAAACCAGGAGCTGGTTGTTTGAGAAAATCAACAAGATAGATAAACCCTTAGCCAGATTAACCAGAGGGCACAGAGACAGTATGCAAATTAACAAAATTAGAGATGAAAAGGGAGATATAACAACAGATTCTGAGGAAATTAAAAAAATCATCAGATTCTACTACAATAGCCTATACTCAACAAAATTGGAAAATCTGGATGAAATGGACAAGTTTCTAGATAGATATCACATACCAAAGTTAAGTCAGGATCAGATAAACCATCTAAACAGTCCCATAACCCCTAAAGAAATAGAAGCAGTCATTAAAAGTCTCCCAACCAAAAGAAGCCCAGGACCAGATGGGTTCAGTGCAGAATTCTATCAGACCTTCAAAGAAGACCTAATACCAATACTCTTCAATCTATTCCACAAAATACAAACAGATGGAACCCTACCCAATTCATTCTATGATGCCACAGTTACACTGATACCAAAACCCCACAAAGACCCAACAATAGAAGAAAACTTCAGACCAATTTCCCTTACGAATATTGATGCAAAAATACTCAATAAAATTCTTGCAAACCGAATCCAAGAACACATCACAACGATCATTCACCATGATCAAGTAGGCTTCATCCCAGGGATGCAGGGATGGTTCAATACCCGGAAATCCATCAATGTAATCCACTACATAAACAAACTCAAAGAAAAAAACCACATGGACATTTTGTTAGATGCTGAAAAAGCATTTGACAAAGTTCAACATCCCTTCATGATAAAAGTCTTGGAAAGATCAGGAATTCAAGGCCCATACCTAAACATAGTATAAGCAATTTACAGCAAACCAGTGGCCAACATCAAACTAAATGGAGAGAAATTCGACGCAATCCCACTAAAATCAGGGAGTAGGCAAGGCTGTCCTCTCCCTTCCTATCTATTCAATATAGTACTTGAAGTTCTAGCTAAAACAATCAGACAACAAAAGGAGGTCAAAAGGATACAAATTGGAAAGGAAGAAATCAAAATATCACTATTTGCAGATGATATGATGGTATACTTAAGTGACCCGAAAAACTCCACCAGAGATCTGCTACAGCTGATAAACAACTTCAGCAAAGTGGCTGGATACAAAATTAACTCAAGCAAATCAGTAGCCTTCCTATACTCAAAGGATAAACAGGCTGAGAAAGAAATTAGGGAAATAACACCCTTCACAATTGTCACAAACAATATAAAATATCTTGGTGTGACTCTAACCAAACAAGTGAAAGATCTGTATGACAAGAACGTCAAGTCTCTGAAGAAAGAAATCAAAAAAGACCTCAGAAGATGGAAAGATCTCCCATGCTCATGGATTGGCAGGATTAATATAGTTAAAATGGCCATCCTGCCAAAAGCAATCTACAGATTCAATGCAATCCCCATCAAAATCCCAACTCAATTCTTTATAGACTTAGAAAGATCAGTTCTCAAATTCATATGGAATAACAAAAAACCCAGGATAGCAAAAACTATTCTCAACAATAAAAGGACTTCTGGGGGAATTAGCCTCCCTGACTTCAAGCTGTACTACAGAGCAGTAGTGATAAAAACTGCATGCTATTGGTACAGTGACAGGCAGGTAGATCAATGGAATAGAATTGAAGACCCAGAAATTAACCCACACACTTACGGTCACTTGATCTTTGACAAAGGAGCTAAAACCATCCAGTGGAAAAAAGACAGCATTTTCAACAAATGGTGCTGGTTCAACTGTCAGTCTATATGTAGAGGAATGAGAATTTATCTATTCTTATCTCCCTGTACAAAGCTCAAGTCCAAGTGGATCAAGGACCTCCACATAAAACCAGATACACTGAATCTAATAGAAGAGAAAGTGGGGGAGAGGTCTTGAACACATGGGCACAGGGGAATAGTTCCTGAACAGAACACCAATGGCTTGTGCTCTAAGATGAAGAATCGACAAATGCGACCTACCTCATAAAATTACAAAGCTTCTGCAAGGCAAAGTACACTGTAAATAGGACAAAACGGCACCCTACAGATTGGGAAAAGATTTTTACCAATCCTACATCTGATACAGGGCTAATATCCAATGTATACAACGAACTCAAGAAGCTAGACTCCAGAGATTCAAATAACCCTATCAAAAAATGGGAAGAGGGCTAAACAGAGAATTCTCAACTGAGGAAACTCGAATGGCCGAGAAGCACCTAAAGAAATGTTCAACATCCTTAGTCATCAGGGAAATGCAAACCAAAACAACCCTGAGATTTCACCTCATACCAGTCAGAATGTCTAAGATCAAAAACTCAGGTGACAGCAGATGTTGGAGACGATGTGGAGAAAGAGGAACACTCCTCCATTGCTGGTGGAAATGCAAGCTGATACAACCTCTCTGGAAATCAGTTTGGCGGACCCTCTGAAAACTGAACATAATACTACCTGAGGACCCAGCTATTCCACTCCTGGGCATATACCCAGAAGATGTCCTAACATGTAGTAAAGGCACATGCTCCACTATGTTCATAGCAGCCATATTTATAATAGCCAGAAGCTGGAAACAACCCAGATGTCCCTCAACAGAGGAATGGATACAGAAAATGTGGTACATTTACACAATGGAATACTACTCAGCTATTAAAAACAATGACTTCATGAAATTTGCAGGCAAATGGATGTAACTTGAAAATATCACCCTGAGTGAGGTAACTCATTCACAAAAGAACAAACATGGTATGTATTCACTATGAAGCAAATATTTGCCTAAAAGTTCTGAATTCCAATGATTCAATTCTCAGAACCAGTTGGACTGAGTGTGGGGTCTCAGATGGAGGAGTTGGTGATGGGACTGAAGGAGGTGATGGAGTTTGCAGCCCCATGGAGGGAGTTGCTGTGCTCGAAGGTGTGTTGGCACTCCTGGGAGACCAGTTCTTTCCTGGTACTGAGTATGAAGCCCTGTGTCACAGGATCAGCTCCCTGGCTGCAGAAGGAAACCGGATCGCCATTCCTCAGTCCTGGTGTCCTTAGGGTTCTGGGCGGGTCTCTCTGAGCAGAGATACTAGCTTTACCCTGGATCATAGACTTGTCCATATTCCTGGGAGAGTAGTTCTTTCCCTGTGTATTTGGGTATGGAGCAGCGTGGCACAGACCTCATGTGTAAACCAGTGTAAGTCTTGATCTTTGGGTTCCTGCATTTGTCTTTATACACCATAATTTCTGCAAAAACCTTTTAAAGTTAGTTTTATAAGATTCTCTCACCCTTAATCTCTGTTGGCTCTCTACATCCAGTCAAACTCATTGTTTGCCATTCTTCCCAGGAGTTATTTCTCTTGCTTTATCTGCCTTCTGCCGGAATCCTCTCGGTTGTCTATATAAGGATTACCCCTCTCCATTCTTTCTCTCAGTAATTTTTTTTTTAATCCACAGACCTCTAGCTCCTCCATGATATATATTTGGAATTGAGTTCATCTCTGTACTGCAATCTCATTTTCTCTATTGCAGTTTCTCTTTTTATCACCCAAAGACTGCCTGGCTCTTAAAAAAATCCATGAAAATGTATACATTAAGCACTATAATGTTGTAGCTTTGAAGATCTGAGTCTGAAGAAACGGCAACTCAGTGTAATGTTAAGACGTTTGGAGTTTACGTAATTTTAGTTTTGTTGTGTAGACATATTGTTTGAATCACAGCCAGGAGGTTATCTGTGAAAGCCTTCTGGGAGTTTGCCTTAGGTAGCAGCTCCCCTTCCCTGGCTCTGGCTGGCACTTTGTTCCAGCCACTGATACTTCTCATCTAGATCACTATGGAACATCCCAGGGAATCCCCACCCAGCTTCCTCCCATGCCTGCTACCCACTCTCCACCGTGCAGGCAGAAGAGAATTTAAGAGCACAATTTTATCTTCCTGTCTCCTGCTTAAAACAGTGGCTCCCTTTTTCATTCAGAGTAAAACAAAAACCAAAACCAAAACAAGAACAAAAACAAAAACAGAATCTGGCAGAGCTTTGAGAGATCCACTCCCTCTCTCCGTTACCTGATGGACACACAGTCCTGTTTCTTCACAGCACTTTACCATGCTGGCTGCCCTTTTCTTCCCAAGTCCTCTGCTACTGCATTTTCTTGTTGAAATGCTTTTGTTCCAGATGTACCAGGACTCAACTATTTCTTTCACAGAAAGTTCCTCCCTACCTTCACTGGATCAAGGATTTTCTGAGTCCAACTGAGAGTCTTGGTGTAGGCAAACGTTAATAAGGTAACTGAATCTTTTCCAGGCCTGTCTGTGAACCTCTTTTTAAAAATCCAGTTTTATCAAGACTTGCTAAATCAGTTAGTTTAGACAGTATAGCTTCCCCTTTGTTTACCAACAGTCACCCTCCCTGTTTGATCGACTCATTGTGAGTCTTGGAAAGTTCCTCTCATGTCCTCTCCACTGTACTCTCTCCGACTTTTATTGCTAAGGGAATAGTAGTGCCATCAACGGAAGGAAACATGGGAAAGGAGGAGGTTTGACTGTAGCCGATAATAAATTAGAATTAGAATTTATTAAGTTGCATGTGATGACGAGTAAGTAGTTATAGATATCCAGGAAGGGTTGATCCTATGTGTGGAACTCAGGAGAGATTTCAAAAGCAATACATATGTATGTGAGATTCATTAGCTTGTGTTTGAGAAGGTAGTTAAAGCTGCAGCCATGGGTGAAATCATCTAGGAGGAATGCTTAGAGCAAAAGGAGAATTATCCACCAAGATAATCTGAACAAAGTAGAGACCAGGATCACAAATCTAGGAACATGTGATTAGTTTCATTACCTCCTGTAATTAAAAATTTCAATAATTGCATAAGTTCTTGTGGAGTATAAGGTAAAACAAAAACAAATGAAAAAATACCTCAGCTAACATAGGAGGAAACCCAGAATAAACTTGTTAGAAAGTTAAGGGGAAATAGATGAAAAATTAGAGGTGTTTAGAGCTTCAGATGGCACACAAAATATAAATAAATCACAGGGTTTGTTGATCACCATGCAGAGTTACTAGAACAGGTTTTCTTTGTGCTTTATCTTAGCATAGCTTTGGTCCCACAACCCTGACCAGGGGCAACAATGGAGCCAAGAAACGATTGACACTAAAGAAGCGACAGACATAAGTACATAGAACATCTAGAATTCATGGTCTATGTTCTCTGGTGGAGAAGCGGCAGCACACTAGAAGCCGAGTGTGTTTATTATACACAGCTGAACAAGCAGGTGGGGTTTACGGTGTATAGCTGAACAAGGAGGAAGGTTTAGCTAATCTTACTAGGAGCAGTCTCTCTAAGGGAGCAGTCTTCAGGAAACTACAGTGTAAACATCCAGTCAAGAAAACTACAGTGGATATTTTCTGTACACACTAACAACATTCCCAAATGGACCAGAGGAAGGCTTTTGCCATCCCTCTGAGCTTCACCTGGGGAAGGCTTTGTCACTTTCATGGGGCTGAGGTTTTGGGGTCCTTAACATGGCTGTGCCTATGGCAAACAATACACATTCCCTCAGACCCTCACCTGCCCCCTACACTTTTTCTTTTCATTTTTAATTGGTTATTTTATTTATTTACATCTCCAATGTTATCACCCTTCCCAGTTTCCCCTCCACAATCCCCCTATCCCCTCTTCCCTCCCTCTGCTTCTATGAGGGTGATCCCCAACATGCCCACCCACTCTTGCCTCAGTGACCTAGCGTTCCCCTATCCTGGGCCTCCACTGGACCAAGGGGAGATCTCTTTCCAGTGATGCCAGATAAGGCCATCCTCTGCTACATATCCAGCTGGAGCCATGGGTATTCCCTGGGTACTCTTTGGTTGGTGGTTTAGTCCCTGGGAGCTTTGGGGGGTCTGGTTGGTTGATATTGTTGTTCTTCCTATGAGGTTGCAAACCCCTTCAGCTCCTTAATCCTTCCCCTAACTCCCATTGGGGAACCTGCACTCAGTCCAATGTTTGGCTGTGTACATCCACATCTGTATTGGTCAGGATATGACAGAGCCTCTCAGGAGACAGCTATACCAGGCTCCTGCGAGCAAGAACTTCTTGGTATCCGCAGTAGTGTCTGGATTTGGTGTGTGCATGTGGGATGAATCCCCAGGTGGGGCAGTCTCTGGATGGCCTTTCCTTCAGTCTCTGCTCCACTCTTTGTCCCTGTATTTCCTTTAGACAGGAGCAATTGTGGGTTAAAATTTTGGAGATGGGTGCCCCCAACACTTTTATCAATTGCTTTTTATCAGAATAATATGAATGAACTTGACAAGATTTTATATGCAAACTTGATAGAAGGTATCAGTCTGCCTCCGTGACCAGGTACATTCCTCAGAAGCAAGTGATACTTAACTGTCTTTTTGGTTGTAAGAAGATGAAATATATGCCTAAGAGGTGTGCCTGTTTCTCTGTTTCCCCTCCCCCATTTATCTCTGTTGGTTACTCTTGTGGTCTGTATGTCATCTCTTCCTCTTGAGGATAGATAGACCTGTGAATAATGCAGGCAGCATTCTTATGCCAAGGTTACTAGTCAGTTGACTCTTAATGAAAGATTAATCATCTCAGATGTACTTGCTTTTTGCAGGTGAGCTTTTCAAAAGAGGGCTGGCTGTGCTTTTTTTTGGAAAAGTTCTTCAAGAATTGAGCTAGTGTGACTTGAGAAAAGAGGGTCACATGACAAGGACCTAAGAGTGACTTCTGGAGAAGAAAGCAATCTGGGGCTGGCAGCGAGTGAGTGCCAGCTTTAGTCACACAACTGCATGGAAATGAGTTCTGCCAATAACTAAGAGGCTGGGAAAGAGTCCCATCTCAGATGAGACTGCAGCTCTGGCTGGCAGTTCAAGTTCAGCACAATGCGACTCAGAGGGGATCCACAGATGGCCAGATAAGAAATTGGAGCAGCAATAGAAAACCATTGGATTTTTATTTCCCAACTAGAAAAATCTTAACTTATTTACTTACCTCTAATTCATATCTTTTTTCATATAACTCAAGCATTCTATTAGTTTTAGCTTTCAAATGATTAATTTCTTTGCTTATTCTTTGATGCTCTTATTGACTTTTCCTTTGAATGTAAGTGTCTCCTGTTCGCGAGTAATCAGGACATTAGCTTCTCGACTCTGCATTCCTTTTAGTTGCTTTTGCTTGTGAAATGGTTTGCGGAGAAACCTAGCTCCAACTTGAGGGACACAAAGACACAAAACTTCAGCAGCGAGGTAATTGCACGGTGAAAGTGCAGCACACCTGCTCAGAGTGCATGCTTATTAGGGAAAAGTCCTTCTGAAATGTGAGGATCTTTGAGATAGAGTGCATGTACTTGACAAAACTCAGCTGCTCTGACAATGAAGCTATCACCTTCCCAGGAAAGGCCAAGAGAGATGGTGTGTAGGTGGTTAAGAGAGACTATTACTCTTGGTATTGGTTATGAGATGGAGAAGACTCAGTAAAGGTTAATTTAACATTGGGAAGGTTACAGAGCTACAGCTCCATCCATCTGGGGACTCCTGATGTCACAGTCTCCCCATTTTTACTGTACATGTGACTTTTGCTTCTTCCTAGAAGAGTTCTTTGCATATATTATGGAGAATATAACACACATAGTGATGATGTTCAACATTTCTCAATATGTTGGGCTGGTATGTATGTATGTATGTATGTATGTATGTATGTATGTATGTATAATTAAGTTAGCATACAAAGTGACAGATTTCATTATGGCTTTATTATTTATGTAATTGAATTCAGTTTTATGTGTATACATATTTTGCTTGCATGCATGTATGTGTATCATATGCATGCCTGGTGCCTGAGGCAGCCAGAACTGGGTATTGTATCCCCTCTCCTACCCCCCCACCCCCAAACTGCAGTTATGGATGGCTCAATGTAGGTGCTAATGATGGTTATGTAGGTGCTGGGAACTAAGCCCTGGTTTTCTGCAAGAGCAACAAGTGTTCCTAACTGATGAGCCATTTTTCTAGCACCCAATTATGACATTTCATACACTTTGTTTTTATTGGTCTCCCTCCTTCTGCTCATTCTTTTTAATTTAATTTATTTTTTTCATACTTTATTTACATTTCAAATGTTTCTCCCTTTCGAGATCTCCCCTTTGGAACCTCCGTATTCCCTCCCCCTGCCACTATGGGGGTATTCCCCCAACCACCCACCCACCCACTCCCGTTTTCCCTTCCTGGCATTCTCCTATACTGGGGGATCTAACACTCTCAGGTCCAAGGGCCTCTGCTCCCCCTGATGGCTAACAAGACCCTCCTCTGCCACATACGTGGCCAGCACCATGGGTCCCTCCATGTGTATTCTTTGGTTGGTGATCCAGTCTCCGGGAGCATTGAGGGGTCTGGCCAGTTGCCACTGTTGCTCCCTCCCTGGGGCTGCAAACTCCCTCAGCTCCTTCAGTCCCTTCTCCAACTCCTCCTTCTGGGACCTCACACTCAACCCTATGGTTGCTACGGTTGGGTATCTATCAACCTATCTATCTATCTATCTATCTATCTATCTATCAATCAAAAAATGTCTGCTGGTGGACAATGCTGTATGTACTTGTCAAAGGGATAAAGAGATGTTTTAATATTAGATCGGTGCCCACCTTTAGGTAATTTAATAAAGATTTATTTCCTTGCCTTTTAAGGAAAAGGACAAGCTATATCACTCCTGGGCATATACCCAGAAGATGCTCCAACATGTAATAAAGACACATGTTCCACTATGTTCATAGCAGCCATATTTATAGTAGCCAGAAGCTGGAAACAACCCAGATGTCCCTCAACAGAGGAATGGATACAGAAAATGTGGTACATTTACACAATGGAATACTACTCAGCTATTCAAAACAATGACTTCATGAAATTCTTAGGCAAATGGATGGAACTTGAAAATATCATCCTGAGCGAGGTAACACAGTCACAAAAGAATGAACATGGTACGTACTCACTGATAAGTGGTTATTAGCCCAAAAGTTCGAAATACCCAAGAGTCACTTCTCTGCTCATTCTTTTGTTCACTTCTTTCTGGTCCTCTTCCTCCTGATGTATAGTCTGCATTCTGTTCTTATGTCACATGTGTTCCCCTGGTAACCACCCTCAAGACATCGTCCTCTCATTGTCTCCTTTTGAATTTCAAGACATCCCTCTATATTTAAACCTATGCTCCCAGTTTCTGTTTATGAGAAACAACATATAGCATTTGACTTTCTGTACCTGTATCATCCTATTAACACAAGAATTTCTAGTTCTAGGCACTATTCTGTAAATGTCATTTTTCTTTTTGAGAAACTGCCTTTTACAGAGATCTTTGAAAGTACAGTATTCTGCAGCACCTCCTTCTGTGGATGCCAGGATCCTGCCATTAAAAATCATTTTGGTGACAAAAATTGTATTTTGGGTTTGGTTTTGTGTTGATTTTGAAAGTTGAAGTCTCACAAATAGCATTTCCAACATTGTAATGCAACCATATTTTAAATTTTGCAGAGAAGAAAGTAACTTTAGATGATTTAAGCAAAAGAGATTTCAAAGGGAGTCATGGGACCTGATGGAGCATTTAGAGAGCTTAGATGGAGATATAGGACCCCATCACTAAAACACAGTAGAGTTACACACTGGGGCAGGTAGAGGGACACTATAGGAACTTCTATATTTTCCATAGAAGGTTTGGGAATGTACTTTGATTTCTTTATAAACCCCATTCCACAACATAGACTCCATAGATCTTGGAAAGAACTTTGGAAAAAAAAACCCTACCCCCAAATCTTTAAATTAGGTTAGAAACCTCAAGATGTCTCATCTGGTAAAGACTCTGGCCTCTAAGCCTGATGACCTGTGTTTGATCCCTTGGACCTACAAGGTAGAAGGCAAGAATCAACTTTTACAAGTTGTCCTTTGACTACCATATGTCTGTGTTGCCATGTGCACACATGCACCCCTATGTAAGAAAAACTTTTATATAAGGCTAATTCTGAGAAAGTATGATAATGGCAGAACTTTCTAAGTTACACCAACATTTTTGTAACATTTTGTTCAATCCACAGGCAAACAGCATACATATACATGTATTGCTTGTTTCAGACAAGATTCCTTGCTTTAAATTTTTTTTTTTTTACTTTGTTTTTGGAGATAGCGTCTTGCCATGTAACTCAGGATGTCCTTGACCTCTTGATCTTTCTGAATGCTGGGATTATATATACAACTTAACCACCTGGCAAGATAAAATTCCTGTTAAATCTGCTTAACATGGTTCCAACCAGCATATGGCCAAATTATACCAGTAGACTTCATTTTATATTCACTGTTATTTATGAAACAAACAGAAAGTTCTGTCTCTCACACAGTACTCACTTAAAACATAAAAGATGTTGATGCACAAATGCAAAAGCATACAAGTGTACTTTTCTTACTGCCTTTTTTCTCTTTTTAAAAAGTTAAACATACCATTAGAGACTGGATACATCTGGCAAATCACAATGAGTAGATCAAGGAACTGTTGTACAATTTTGTGAGATTTTGTGAAGCCGAACACGTGCAGCAGTTAGTTCTGTGGTACTGTCAGAAACATCTTGGCAATGAGTAGTAAAGTCTAGTATTTTATTTGTTGGTAAATATGTTTTGTATATTAACAAGGAGAAGAAGACAAGTGGATTCTTCCCTTACAGAAAACTTGACGATTAGAAAATTGTTTTAAATCTGGGAATTAAAACTTCAAAAGTAACACATAATTAAATCCAATGTATTTTTCTCTGAAAAATTTCATCTTTATTTTAAAGAGCATATCAGATGCCTTGGATCTGGAGTTACAGAGATCTGTGAGCTGCCATGTGGGTGCTGCGAACAAAATTCAGGTCACTGGAAGAGCAACACATGCTCTCTTCTTACCCTGCAAACATTGAAATTGTCTGTTTTTAAAAATCCTTCTCTCATATATTACATTCTGATTCCAGTTTCCCCTCCCCCTCTCCCCCCAAGCCCCTTCCCTCTATCCTGGACCACCAATCCACTCCTCCATCTCCCTTCAGAAAAGGGCAGACCTCCCAGGGATATTAACCAAACATGGCATATCAAGTTGCAGTAAGACTGGGTACCTTCCCTCATATTAAGGCTGGATGAGGCAATCCAGTCAGAAGAAAAGGGTTTCAAAAGCAGGCGGGATTCAGAGACAGCCCCCACTCCCACTGTCAGGAATCCCACAAGAAGACCGAACAGCACAACCATGACATATATGTAGAGGACCTAGGTCAGACCTATGCAGGCTCCCTGATGGTCAGTTCAGTCTCTATGAGCCCCTGTGGATTTTCTTGTGATGCTTTGACTCTCGTGGCTCCTACAATCCTTCATACTCTCTCCAGCAGGATTCCCTGAGCTCCACCTAATGTTTGGCTGTTGGTCTCTGCACCTGCTCCCATCAGTTGCTGGATGAAGCCTCTCTGATAACAACTGGGCTAAGCACTAGTCTATGAGTATAGTAGATTATCATTAGGAATCATTTAATTGACTTATTTATTTATTTATTTAGCCATTTGTGTTTGGTTTTATTCTAGGTCTGTGGGCTATCCAGCCTCTTGGTCCTGGCCCTCCAGGCAGTGTCAGGTAGGCTCACTCTCTTGGCATGAGTCTGAAGCTGGAGCACTCACTGATTGGCCACTTTCCCAATTTCTGTGAAAACTTTACCACAGTACATCTTGTAGGCAAGAAAATTGTATGTCAAAGTGTCTGAGTTGCTGTCCCAATCCTTCCACTGGAAGTCTTGCCTGGTTACAAGAGGTGGCTGATTAAGGCTCAGTATCCACCATTACTGGGAGTCTTAACTAGGGCCACCCTCATAGATTCCTGGGAGTTTTCATTGCACTTGATTTCTGCCTAGCCCCAGACGTGCATCCCAATTCCAGTTGCCTTTCTCAGCACTCTCTGTCTTTATCTTTCTCCTACTTTGTAATGGGACTTTCTTTTGGACCACCAGCTCCCGAATAATGACCCGGAGACTTATATTTATTATTTACTATAATGTCTAGGTCTTATAACTAGGCTTATTCCCAACTAGCTCATAAATTATTAACCCATTTATTCTATTCTAAGTTCTACCATGTAGTTCGTTAGCTACCTCTTCTTCTTAGTTGAACCTGCTTCTTCCTCCATGTCTGTAAATCTCATGATGTCTTTGTTTTTAACAGCTGAGTAGTTTTCCATTGTGTAGATGTACCACATTTATTTATCCATTCTTCAGTTGAGGGACATCTGGGTTGTTTCCACTTTCTGGCTATTATGAATAATGCTGCTCTGAATATAGTTGAACAATTGTCCTTGTGGTAGGATGGTGTGTCCTTTGGGTATATGCCAAGGAGTGGTATAGCTGGGTCTTGAGGTAGATGGTTTTCCAATTTTCTGAGAAACTGTCATATTTATTTTTAAAGTGGTTGTACAAGTTTTCACTCCCACCAGCAGTGGAGGAGTGTTCCCCTTGCACTACATCCTTGTCAACATTAGCTATCACTTGTGTGTTTTTGATTTAGGACAAGTGGATGGTGGAATCTTAGAGTTGTTTTAATTTTCATTGTTCTGATGGCTAAGGATGTTAACAATTGTTGTGTTGTTGGTGGTGATTGTATTTGGTTGTTCTTTATCACTCCTAAAAGATTGTGGTATCTGAGGACTGGGGAGATGGCTCAGTTGATAAAATGGCTGCTACATGTTCATGAGGATTCTCAATATCTCAATAGCTGATCCTGACAGCACACCTGCAATCCTACCACTTCAAAAGTCGAGTTAGGACCATGAGGGCTTGCTAGCTAGCCACTCTGGCCCAATCAGAGAGAGACTTTGCTCCCCAGACAAGGTGGAGAGTGATAGAGGGAAATACCCAACATTAACCACTGGCCACATGCACACATGTATATACACAAACATGTACACACACATACATATACAAAAAGATTATGGTATTTGTTCATACTTAACCTTTTCTACTATATAATGTTTCTCCTTATTCATACCAAGAATCTGTTTTACCTCAGGATAGACACCCAAGATTTCAAATGCCTTTGATAATAATGAGATTAAAATGATAAGCATTAGTTTATGCCATTCATTTTGTTATTTACTATGAGCTTTGCGTATGCACACTACTTACATTCACTTGGAATCTCTGACCACTTCCAGAAAATCAAAGTACTTGGTTCAGTTTTAAAGTATCTTGAACAGTGCATTATTGCTGACTCATAAGAATTCAAATTGTTTTCAAAAGTAGATTTATGGTCATGTTAGTTTGCTAGGGATGTCAGAGCAAAATACCATAGGCTAGGTAGCTTTGTCTTGTTGACTTGTGGGTATTACCCCCATGTGGGTATGTGGGTATCATAAAAAAACACTGAAAACACTAAAAGGTCTCTGGAAACAGTCACCACTGGAAAGTGCATGTGCAATAAATTTCAAGTGTTTTCAGAAGCAATCACCTGTGTTGTATTGTGCATCTTCATGGTGGTTCTCAACACATGGCTTGTAGACTTTGCACTGAGCATGTCATCACACCGTGCAGCAGTCAACAAACATATCCCCAAATGCTTCACATTATAACCTGTGGTGTTTTTACTATTCTTAGAGAAACATAAAGGTTTAATTATGGAAAGAAGACTATAATTCTTCAACATGTAGGTGTCATATTAGTATTTCTTTGGGTCATATTATATAAACAAGTCCATCCGTCTCACCAGTATGAAACTTTACTTTTATGTGCAATAACTGGTAAGAACATGTGTGAATGAGAGACTTGTTTTAAAGTCAATTTCTTTATGAATTATATAAGTAAATGATCTGTATAACTGTTTTATATTCTCATAAAAGAAGTTGCATAAAAATTTCCTGATCAAAAATTTATCATGAATAGAAGCAGGGAGATAGTTCAACCTAAGGATAAGGGTTTGGATCCACAACATCCATGGAAATGTCATGTGAACATGGTGTTCTACCTGTAATGATAGCACCGAGGAGGCGGAGACAGAGATCCTAAGAGCAAGATGTCTAGCTGAATCGGCGAGTTTGGAGTTCAAGTGAGAGACCCTGCCTCGATATATAAGGTGGGAATTATCTAGAAAGATATCTGACATCAATCCCTGGTCTTCACATACACACACGCACATGCACACGTACATGCACACACATGCATACACACACAACCACACACAACCACACACACCTATATGCACATATGCATAAACATGAGTTTACGTGTATTCATCTCTACCCTCGCACACATAAATGTGTCAGGAATAGAAAACGTTTAAGAGGCTCTGGTTAAGCAATAGAAATTAATTTCTTCTTAAGTTTTATATATTAATCTAAGGTGGGTTTGGGTTTTCCTGTCCTTCCTCCTTAGCTGGTAGATGGCTGTTCTCTTGCAAGATCTCTCCCAAGTCTTTTCTTCCTAAAGATACCTTATCCTATCTCTTCCTCTTATTCTATGACCATTCTGGGTCTGTGTTCTCATCCTACAGGCTCAGTGTAGTTTAAAAATCTCTTTGAAGATTACCTTCAAATATGATCACATTCAGAGGCACTGGGCGTATTTGGTTGCTCTCTATAGGCCTTAAAAGATGATTGTATCTGGGGACTGGGGAGATGACTCAGACAACAATATATACATTTTAGGGGGACATAATTTATACATAACAGTTGGTTTGCTCTAAAACTTAAGGTTCCAAAAGTAGTAGTTGCCCAAAGATACTTTAAATACATTTTACAAACATGAAATAGTTGATGAAACAACCATCTCAAATAACATTTTCTACCATTCCCTTTTGAATAATTCATTAGACTGAACAGTGTACACAGTGGCCAAATGAATATGATCATATGAATAAAGTTCATAAGAATGAATTCTTTCACTTTCTAAGTATTTACCATGCATCTTCTGAGTCATTTGTAAACTTCCTTTTAGTATGTCTTGTGTGGCAGGTATTCTAGCAACAAACTCAATATCTGTATTCCTGATAGTATCCTTAATTTACTGTTATTTTTGAAAAATCATTTCACTGAGTGCAGGGTTCTTGGCTGACAGTCTTTATTTCATTCTTTTGTATCAACCCTTTGCTTTTTTCTGACACTGTAGATTGCAAAGCCAACTCTTGGTTTTATTGTGATTCTGTCCTTTTGTGTCATCTTCCTCTTGTCACGTTGACAACATTGTCTCTGAGCATTTTGCTGTGATGGGTCTGAAGGCAGGGCTTTTGTGTGTACACTACCTGGAACTTGTGGTCCCTTGGGGTATGTAGGATAGCATTTTTCCTTGTGGAAAATTGTGGAAGCTTGTGACTATTTTATGTTTGTATGCTTTTGATCTCCTTCCTTCCTTCCTTCTTTCCTTCCTTCCTTCCTTCCTTCCTTCCTTCCTTCCTTCCTTTCTGATACTTTCACTATATTTTTTCAGTGAGATTAATGCTATCTCACATTTCCAAGGTTGCTTATTTTTCCTTCATTTATTCTGTCTTTCTATTCTTAATCTCCCCAGAGTACAAAATTTCTACTGTGTTACATTCAAAATTAAGGATTATTTTAACTACCAGCTCAAACCTTTTGGCCCTTTTAGTGTGTTTTCCATCTTAGTTATTTCTCCCTCATTTCCTCTTTCCTGTCCTGCGTCCTCTCCTCTGATTCCTCCCCCCTTGGCATTTTGATCAGGAATTACTATGCGTTCCTGGTTGAGCTAGAACTAACCACATAGGTCAGCTTTTCCTCAGACTCATAACCCTTTACTTGAACCTTTTGAATTCTGGGACCATACAGTGTGTGCCACCATGCCTGTTGAAAGAGTACACCTTGGTGGTGCCACTGATTTCCTTGGCTTGTCTTTGTGACAGTGGAAGGGGAAGGGCAGTTCTTGCCTCTCACACTGTCATACCTTCTGTATATCCCTCACCCTAAACCGTCAGCTGAATGGGGGTGGGAAGAAATACAGCTGAAATCCCAATATTCAGCTGTATTTGTCCTAATAATTGCTATCATAATCTGGGTAGGTAGACCTAAAAGATGCTAGCAGGATGATGTGACAGATATAGACTTGAAGCTTAGAGAGATGGGGTAAGAGGGTGATTAGGGGCTGAAAAGAGAGGGAACCCCTCCTGTTACGCAGGGCTGCAGGGAGCAGGGTATAGTTAAATTCCACAGAATTTCAATATTATTACTAAAATGTAGTAGAAATTTCTAATTAAAAGACTTCATTTTCCCCCTATGCTCTTAGAATAATTACCAGAAGGTTTAAAGATAAGTAAGCCTTCTGTTTGTTTTTCTTATAAAACCCAGCAACGAATTTTAATCAATTAGTTCTGCTAAAGTCTTCACAATACCCCTGGAAGTCTCTCCAAAGACCGTTTCATTTACACCTCTGTCATTAATTCTCAATACTCTGAGATGAAGTTTTGGGAGAAAGCGATCCTTCAAGCAATAATTGTATTGAAACAGATGAAATAATACCTTAAGGCAAAATGATTTTAAAAGTTGGAAGTCTTCTTTCAAATGCACAGGTAAAGGACTGTGAAGGTTCAATGGCTGTTAGCATAACAGGTCTTTCAGAGTCCTGGCCACCTCTATATTTCCCTTAGGAGTGTTTGGACAGGCTCTTTGAGTTATTCGAAGGATAATTTTGGAAGTGTGGAAGAACAAAAAAGAACCGTGATTTTAACAGGTCTGGTTCTATTTTTGATTTTTTTAAAAAACTTTGTTTTCTCAAAATTTTTTTTTCTGAGTCAACTAAGATATTTTTCCTCAGAAAGTGTTTTACAACTGGGGGCATGATGGCTTTAAGTCCCATTCAGGCTAAATCAAATTTGCTGAGCAAGATAACAGTTATTTGTGCACAAAACAGTAATGGAAAGAATGAATGGCTTGTAACAGATGTTGTGAGTACAAATGTCGAAGTTTTTAGTGAGCTGATGACTTTAAAAGGTCATACTAAGTTATATTCCATCTTTAAACCAGTAATAAAGGAGGACATGTGGTCTACTTCCCACAGTGAAGGCACTTGCTTTCCAGTTTTCCATGTCAAAGAATGGCTTTACCATCTGCCATCATTTTCTGCCATCCTTTCAAACCGAAGCTCTTCTCTCTCCTGACATGTTTATTAATCTTTAATAGTTGCCATTATCAAGGCTCTAGGATGGAGCTGTTTGCAAGGATTTGGCTAATAGTGTTACAAATGATTGACTTGGAACAGCCTTCAATATGAAAAACAAATTTGGAAAAGAATTACATGAACTGTGAGATGATCATTAGGATTCTGGTCAGCAATGACTGAGTAAGCACTTCTTACTCTGTTCATTTTCTTTCTGGTTGTTAATTAGGTCACAACTCTGCTGTCTTATTCAAAATCTGTATCTTCCACTTACACTGTGCACTTGGTTTCTCATGAACTTAAAGAAGAACGTTGCAGTCTCATACTGTGTTTTTAGATTGATTTTCACATGTCTTATAGATTTAAACATTTAAAGACTCTGTCGAGAATTTTGAGATGTAATTTGACTGTATGTTCTATCATATGAGATGTCCTAATTATATATATACACGGCTACTCTACACACCCTGACTTTTACTTCCAAGTTTTCTGACTCTCTGAATGTACTTTACTCTTAAAAAAAGCATTTGATAGCTTCTTATTTTCATCTGAGACATTTTGCTTGATAGGTAGGATTTGTTTAATGCTGTGTTCATTTAGCAGAATAATAGCAATAGGCTCTTAGGGCCTAGGACCTGTCTAGTTTCACATTCTTTGCCTCATAACAGTGTCATCTGTAGGGTTCATCTTGTGAATTGGGCCTTAAACCCAATCAGGAAGTGGCTGTTACTTCCATGATGCATATGCCACTGTTGTACCAGTGAGCATGTATTGACAGGTTGGTTGTCATTGTAGCTTTCAGGGCTCATATCTGATGATTGTTTTTCTTATCCAGAGCTGTGATTACTAGCTGAGAGGCATGAAGTTTCTAGGTGAGTACTAGTTTGATTTTTCCATGTTTGATGACTCAAGTATGTTGCTTCTTCAGCAATAGTGTTATCATCATCACGAGGTGGAGGGAAACTAGCAAGTTCTGGAGGATAACCAAGAGCATTGGCAATAGCCTGTGATGTCTGTGGGGTTTGTGGGATCTTTGGGATGTCATTAGCCAACAATTCCAAATGAGCTAGTTAATCACTCTTGGCACTAGGCTTTTTATTTGTTAGCTTGTGGTGTCCGGTAGGGGCATTATCATCCCGTAATAGAGGGTAACTCTGTTTAAACTCTTTATATGCATGTGTATGTCTGTGTTTTAGAAAACTTCATATGCCATTTTAAAAATGCCTTTAGTATCAGATATCCACACCTGTGTTTATCCTCTACTGTGTCCTCCCATTTCCTACGGTATTAACCTTTCCTGTTCCATTACTTCCTTTTGCCCATCACATAACACATTCCAATATATTTTCTAATAGTCTTGACTATAGAACTGGTGATCTAAGTTTACATCAGCTTAATTTACAAAATAAGTGCAACCCCACTGTTCTTCTTGGGAACACTTTTCGAAGTTGGCTTCATTCTCAGAGACCGTATGGCTATGTTCCTGGGCACAGCTTCTTTCTATTTGTCTTTCATCTTTCTTCAGACCTAACACTGGGTTTGGACTATCATGCTTTATTATTAGTTTTGATTATTTTCTTTGTTCCTTTGTTGTAACTTATTATGCAAATGTGAACAATAAAGTCTGAATCTTCTGGAATAATTTACTGTATAATTAGTCTTTTTCATAGTATTTATTTGGAAATAATTTTAAGTTAAAGAAAAAACAATTTTAAGATATATATATATGTGTGTGTGTGAGTGTGTGTGTACATTCTCCCTCCAAACCATTTTAGTGTAAGTTATAGAGTTAATTCCCTACTATATTTTAGTACATATTTCCTTAGAATAAGAGTGCACTATCTACCATCTATGTACACATGTATGTACCTACCTATTAGCCCCGTGTGTGTGTGTGTGTGTGTGTGTGTGTGCACAAGTGATGGGGATAGAACATAAGGCCTGACACACACGAAACAAGTGTTCTGACCACCTTTTTGCACAGCTGTGATGGATTCACCTTCACAAGGTAAGGGCACAGCTCTGGGGGATTCATCTCGGGACTGCTTCTCGCTGCTGCTGTGCTTTCTCATGCTTGTCCTTGTTATATCCTTCCTGTATGTAGCATGGTGTGATTAGTCATGGGGAGACCCTCACTGCCTGTAGTCTGGTTTGATTGCTTCCTGGAAGACATCCCACTCTAGTGGGCAATTTTCCTGCAGATCATTATGAAGATGAATTGTCATAATATACTATTGTTTAGATGAATTAATGATTTTATAGAATTCCTGATTTGATTTAAATAGTTTTAGAAAGTTAGAGAAATAGAAAGTTTAAGGAGAAGGTTTAAGTTGTTTTGCCAGGAAAATATAATAAAGTTGGAATTAAGAGCAGAATGTGTCCCTCCCTTGGAGAATAGTGAGAACTGCATAGGTTAGAAAAGAAGTACAGTGAGCTTTCATGGGTTGCAAGCTCATAATCACACTTGAATAAAAAATAGGATAAGTTAATGATCAAAAAACCATTTTATTCTAGGTCGGGTCTCAGTTCCTGGATCTTGTGATCTAGGGATGTGGCCACAGGTTTTGGTGTGCATTATGAAAAGACAAGGTTATAAATAAATAATGTATTATGAGTAAGAATAGAGGCTAGATGATTAGCCAGTTTACCTGAACAAGACTTCCAAAATAATACATAAGATAGATGATGATCTGTTTCTTGCTAAATACAAATTGTCATCGATAAACATAGGAAAAAACTTGCTGTAGAATGGCTTGCTTAAACTTTGTTAACCAATGACAAAAACATTATTGATTTAGGGTTACAATAGATGGGAAATATTTAGTTAGGTATGAGTTTCAAAAGAATACATATCAATAGTCCTGTTATAGTTTGCTTTTGTGTAATGATTTTAATCTGTTTTTGAAGAATGTGCTTTTGTGCTGATTGTTTTTAGAGACTATGTAACTTATAGCTATGAGGTAATCTTTTTCTTACATAGAGAACTCTGTCTTAGGCATAAAAAGGGTAAGAAAAAAAATAAAGTTGTTGGAGTTTGTTCATTGGAGCATTGCTCCATCCACCTGGAGTGTATATATGTATATATGTGTATATGTATATATGTGTATATGTGTATATGTGTATATGTGTATATGTGTATATATGTATATGTATATATGTGTATATGTGCATATGTATATATGTGCATATGTACATATGTAATATGTGTATATGTGTATATGTATATATGCGCATATGTAATATGTATATATGTGTATATGTGTATATGTGTATATGCGCATATGTAATATATATGTATATATGTGTATATGTATATATGTGCATATATGTATATGTGCATATGTATATATGTGCATATGTGTATATGTGTATATGTATATATGTGTATGGGTAAAATTGGTGGGTGGGTAAAGCAAAGCTCCATCCACCCAATATGTGAATGTGTATGTATGTATGTATGGATGTATGTACGGATGTATGTACGGATGTATGTACAGATGTATGTGTGAAGTTGTTGGAGCTTGATGCTTGTTTTATCCACCAAGTGTGTATGTGTATGCATGTGTGTATGATTCTTTCCTCTTTTTTTTGCCAGCCCCACATAATAAACCTTTGTTCTCTCAAAGAAAAGTCAGCTGAATGATCAATAGCTGACTCTATGCCCTTGCCTCAGTTTACCCTGATCTGTTAAAGCTGACCTTCAACAAAACACCAGTCATAGGTGTTCTCTATCTGTGTTCTATTGCTGTGAAGAGACTCTATGACCAGGGAACCTCTTATCAAAGACTGCTCTTGAGAGCCCCGCCTACCACCATGCCATACTGTGGGGAAAAGGTGCTCAGAGACCTGCCTCTGCTTCACTGCATGGGTGGGCTGTAGACACAGAGAGGCCTGGCTATTGCCGTACAATGTAGCATGGGAGGAGGAAGATAACCAGAGACCCATCCACAACCACGTCATAGAGGCTTGCCTGCCATCATGCCAAGTGGAATGAGCAGAGGTCCTCCAGAGGCCCACCAGTTGTGTGGCCTGCCTGCAGTGAGAGTCACTACAATGTGCAAATATGTGTTGAACAGATGGGAGAGAAAGAGAAGCAGAACAGTTTGAGCATTATGAAGAGAGATGAAACGGGAGATGTGAAGGTGGAGAGGAAGAACCTGTTGTGATTAGACAGCCACATCACCCAAGGCCATAGTAAAGTCCCAGCCCAGGCAGCTGCTGAGAGCCATGTCTGGGTCAGTGGCCATTAACAGGTAGTGCTTGGTGTTGATGTCTGTGGCTCATATTACTACTAGAGACCATGGGAACATCCTTGGTCTGGGCAGCTTCCTGGAACCGTGTAGATATCCAGAGGTTGTGCAGAACTGGTCCCAGCCCTCACTGGCTCTGGCGTACTGGAGAGCTGTCTCCACCTCATCATCAGCACTTGAGAGAGCAGGCCCTATACTTTGCCAAGGCCCTGGTAGCAGGGGCACAGGTGAGCTGGCCCCGATGGTGTGAGTGTGGGAGAGCCTACCCCGCTGCTCATCTGCCATGAAGTGGAGTGGAAATGGAATTGAGGTCCTTTCTCCTCTTTCTTCTTACCACCTCCAGAAGTCAGGAGAGCTGGCCCTGTTCCTCATTTACTGAAACACTTGGAAGAGCAAGTGCTGTACCTCACCTGGCAGCAAAGTAGAACTGACCCTGGTGCTGGGGACACCGGTGAACTGGCCCCCAAGGTGACACAAGTGAGTGAAGTGGGTTTGTGGTGATGCCCTCTGCCTCCTTGCCCCTTGCCACCTGAGGCAGTCTGGAGAACTGGCCTTGGAGTCATAAGAGTAGGAGCACTATCTCTGGCCTTCACAGGCTATAGCATTTAGGAGAGCAGGCCCTGCATCTTGCTGGGACAACACAGCTGAGGCCTTGATGGGGAAGGCAAAGGTGAGCCAGCCCTGAGGCTGTGAGAGTTGGAGAGCTGTCCCAGCCCCTCCCCAGCTGCAGCATTTGGGAGAGTGGGCCCTGCACCTCGGCAGCACAGTGGAGTTGGCTCTGAAGGCGTGGGTGCAAGCAAGCTGGCTAAAAGGGCATGAGAACAGGAGAGCTGACTCTGCCTCCTGTTGATGGCAGCATTGGGGGCCTACCTGGGGCAGGGCTGGAGAGCTTGCTCTGGTGGTAAGGATAAAGAACTATCTGGTTGAGCAGCTCAGCTAGCACCCAGGCCCAGATCCAGGGCTTCGAGTTGGCCCACCCCAAACCTATATTATTTATGAACTATTAGATCATGTTAATGGGCCTGTCCTGCTGATCCAAAGCTGCAAGACACAGGACAACAACAGGATAACCTGGAGGAGTCCCGATGAGAATACAAAATGCTGGTATGACAGAAGCCAGAGATCTCAAACCAGACCAATGATTCATTTCACTGAACATTTGCAAGTGAAAAGTGTGTAGACAGAGGGGTGTACTGTGGGACACAGTGTGACACACTACAGCTTCCATGATGGTGGTGCCAACCCCTGATAACTAAGCATTCGAATCTGTGAGCCTATGGGTTCGGTCTTATTCAAGCCACCTCACCAAATTACAATTCATCCACGAAGTTTAGCATTGGTATGTAAGTATTAGGACTTAAAATTTTAAAGGCATTTCATAGTTTTGTTTCTGTTTTCCTTTCTTTCTTATTTTTTTCTCATTTTTTTCTGTTTTCTTTTTGTTTTTTTGACCAGGTCTCAAAAATAGCCTTGGCTGTTCTGGAACTCATTATGTATCCTAGGCTGGCTGACCTTGAACACAAAGAGAATCTCCTACCCCAGCCTCCCGAGTGCTGGAGGCATGCTACCACACCGAGCAGCTTTGTTTCTTTTGTGGGACAGTCTGGAAAACTTTGTTTTTTGGGTTCATGTTTTTTAATTTCATGTATTGATTTAATAAATTTATAACATACTTTTACTTTGTAATATATTCCTGGGTCTTTTTAATAGCCTGACTTGTTTAGTAGGTACTATGTTCTTTATTATTTTATAGAGGTCATTAAGTACATTTCTCTTAAACATATGCTTTGCCTTACTATTTTTTATTTAGTCCCGTGGTTTTTTTTAATTGAAAACGAAGTTTTTGATATAATATATTCTGATCACTATTTTCATCCCTCATCTGCTCCCAGATCCTCTCCTTTTTCTTTTCCTTCCAACTCTACTTTCTCTTTATTTCTCTCTTTAGAACACACACATACACACACACACACACACACACACACACCACAGAAACACAAAATTAAAAAGCATAACATGTACGTGAAAGACCAGTAAGATTAAGAGAAAAGAAATCCCAAACAAATCATCATGAGACAAAAACCAAAACCAAACCAAACCAAACCAACCAACCAACCAAAACTTCAAAAATACTATTGAGTACCCTTAAGGGTGGTTTGTTACCCAATGAGACTCCTGGAGAAAACTAATTTTTCATGAGTGGTTGCTAATTGGAAATAACTTCTGAGTTGAGTTCATGTCCACTTCCTTTCAGACCTGTGCAGGCGCTGTGCACGCTGCCACGGTCTCTGAGAGTCCATATGTCAATCATGTTGAGCCTGGAAGACCTTGCTTCCTCTGTGCTCTCCAACCCCATTGGCTCTTACAACCTTTCTCCTCCTTTCCCACAGAGCTCCTGAGCAACGGGAGTAGGGATTGGATGAAGGCTTCATTGTGGGTCTCTGTGTTAGTTCCCATGTCCTGCAAGAGGAAGTTTCTCTGATGACGTTCTGTGTTCTTAATTTCTGTGAGGCACTTTCCCCACCTCTGTGTATTTCCTTAAGTACTTTAGTGCTTCTAGAATGTGTGTGCATGTTTGTATTTGAGAATAATTTCTAGTGTATGATTGGAGTTGTCTTACTCTCTATGTAACATATGGATTTTATTTTTTTAAAAATGAAATATTTGCCAGCAAGATGAATCAGAATCTTAAGCCTGATGACCTAAGTCTGAGCCCTTGGACCTATATAGTAGAGGAGGGAACTGATTCTTCAAGTTGTCCTCTTATTTCCAAATGTGTGCTGTATCAGCTATGCACCCCTCTAGCACACCCCCCCCCACACCCCCCCACAGACACACACACACCCATACACACACACAGACAGACAGACACACACACACATACACACACACACAAATAAATGCAATAAAAATAAAATAAAAAAAATCATAGGCATTTTAGGTAAGAATAGGTACCAGGATCACATTTTTGGTATGCCATGTTATTTATATCACTTCACAAATAGAAGGTCTAATTTAAGGTATAAGAAAAGTGTCTTTAATTAGTTGTATAGCTGGTTCCAAGCCTGTTCCCCTTTCTATTTCTTCTGGGGTGCTCACTTGCAGGGCCCACTTGAGATGACTGTATTAGACTACAAATGAATATTCTCACAGTATGGAGTTGATGGAAGAATGAGAAATTGTCACTATTCAAATGCTTTCATCTTTAGCTGCACTTACCCTTGTTATCCATAGATGGCATTTTATACCATGAAATACTTGTTATTTATGATTTTTCCTTCATTAGAGTTAGTCACTGTAATCTCCTCTGTCTAAGATATAATATTGATAGACCCTTCCTTGAACATAAAATTGTTCTTGGAAGTATCAGAAAATACCAAATTTGCCTGGAAAACTGCTTTCCTATTGAGGGCCATTGACAAGAGATTCAGCTTGCTTACCCATGTTGCTGTATTCATGAATGGTGCTGGCACACAAATACTTTGGCTGATGAAACTATTTTCCCAAAGCATGTGCTTTCTCTGAGGAGAGCTGACTAGTTGTTTTACTTGGCTTTTTAATTTTCCCTTGGCTTCATAAGCCCAAGACTGAACAAATGGGGTCAGGCCAGCAGCAGGGAAGTTTCTGAATCATGAGTTCTTCTTTCACAGCATGATTTACATATTCTTATCCATGCATCTTGAAGAGCCTCTATGTCTACCCCCTTCAAAGCAATTCCTCATCCATAACTGCCCATTTTTAAAGCACCACCTGCTATGTTCTCATCTCCAGTCCTCCTCCACAAATCTCCTATATCAGAATGAGCAAAAAAGCTGCTAAGGCCACCCAGTCACCTTATTGAAGTCAGGGAACCTTCATTTATTCATGAATAGAACTTCTGTGTTCTGAGCACTATTCTAGGTACTAAGATGTAGTGTTGAGCAAGGTAGATAAAATACTGTAGTCACAGAGACCCAAATGAACAAGAATAGCTGGTCTTGATAAGTGTTAATGACGGAAATAAAGATGGCAGTAAGAGAGGATGAATAAGGTGGCCTTCAGGTCGTATGGCAAGAAAAAGCTTTCTAGGTGGTAAATGTCTGTAAGCATTTTCTTGATTAATAATTGATGTAAGAGGGCTCAGCCCATTTTTGAACAGTAACACCCCATAAATAGGTGGTCCTGGATCATATGAAAAAACGAGTTGAGTAAATCTTCAGGAACAAGCCAGTAAGCAACTTTCTACATGGTTTCTGCTTCAGTTCCTGCCTCCTGGCTTCCATTTTTAATTCATTCCCTGGCTTCCCTCAATGAAGTACTGTAATCTATAAGGTAAAATACCTACTCCCTGAAGTTGCTTTTGGTCATGGTGTCTTTATAACAACAATAGAAAGAAAATTAGGACAGAAATTAGTATCATTGAGTAGGGTACTGCTGTGACAGACCTCTGTTTTTATGGGAGGGCTGTATCTGATTTAGAAACTTTGGGCTAGTAAAGTCTCTGAGTGTTCAGGGAGTAATAAGCTTTTATGGAATGCTAGAAAGTAGTGCTAAGGGCATTGCTGATGGTGGAAGTCTGGATTGTGAAGTTTCAGACCGAAGTTTGAGAGTTCTCCAAACACTATTGGGCTGTTCATGTGATGTTTTGGATTAAGAATCATGACTTCTGGTTGTTGGGGGCTGAAGAATCAGATGTGATTACAAGACCACTACCACTGAAATAAATCTTTGCTCTACTGGGGTATTCAACACTGCTTAGTTGAAGCTGACAAATCACCTATAAGAGACCAGTACCATTGAGATGAAATCTGAGGGATACTTTCCTAGGATCTCTACACAGAAGCTGTGGTCCAGAGAGGGCCAAAGTTGCATCTCAAGCTGGAGGACAAGCTTTGTAATGTGTAAGAGTCTTCTATGTGGTAGCTTTGAAGGATTTATGCTGAGACTTGGCACCATGTGGTAGGCTTGGAGTCTCTTCCTAGATGCCAGGAGGCCATCAGTGAAGGCTCAGTATAAGTTATAGTGGAAACAATAGGATGTTGGAGATGCCAGGTCTGTGGGATGACCACTAATGACAGTGGCAGGAGTGGCATGGAGTTGACTTGGGCTCATGAACAGAGCTGGGTGTGTTATAAGTAGCAGATACAAAGAAACAGAGCTGCTGCAGGCTTTTGGAGCCCAGAAGTTCATGAGGGATTACCAAATGTTGGACATTGAATTATTTGTACTATTGAATTTGTGTTCTTTGATTTGGTTGTGACCATCCTCTGGTTCTTTCCTTTTACAGTAAGAAGTATATAACTTGTTTTTGATTATACAAAAACTTAGGTTGATTTTTAAAGAGACATTGCATTTTAAAGAGAACTTTAACTTTTAAAATGTTAAGTTTCTTAAAGATTATGGGACTTTAAAAATTATACTATGCTTTATATTATATTAACATTAACCTAACATCTTAGGGACAAACAAGAAAGGAAAGGTTATTATGGTTTAATGGTGATATGTCTGTATGTCAAGTTGATAAGGGATCAATTGTGCTGGCTGGTTATTTTTGTCAACATGACATAATCTAGAGTCATCTGAGAAGAGGTAACATGAGAAAATGCCTCCATTAAATTGGCCTGTAGGCAAGTCTCTGAGGGTGTTTTCTTGATTAATGATTGGTGTGAGAGGGTGCAGCCCACTCTGGATGAGGCCATCCCTGGGCAAATGGTCCTGAATAATATAAGAAAGCAAACTGAGCAAGCTATGGGGAGCAAGCCAGTAAGCAGCATTCTTCCATTGTCTCTGCTTCAGTTCCTGCCTCTGGTTCCTGCCTTGAGTTTATTACTTGGATTCCCTCAAGGAAGGACTATGACTTATAAGGTTCTCCAAGTTGCTTCTGGTTTCTTTATCACAGCAATGTAAAAAATCCAAAATGAAAACTGAAACTAATAAAACCAGGATGTACTTATTCCAAGATATTTTTTTTTTAGTTTCAGTGTTGTCTTAGAAGTTATTTATAAAGTCTCTGGCATTCTTCTAGATGATGTTCCATTTCTTTATATTGTTCTTATATCTAGCATCCTTGTTGAACTTCTTAAAAATGGACTTACTTTGTTAGATTAGTTTTGAGTTTATTGCAAAAATTACCTCTAGGTATGGAGATTTTCATACATTCCTTTTTTCATACATGTGCAGCCTCCCTCAACCCCTATCAGATGGTATCATTGCTATTGAGAGCTTTTCGTGCCACTTTTAGAAATCTGGCATTTGTCACTGGGCTCGGACAAGAATAAGATAAGAAGATAAGAATATTAGAAACAGTGACCATGGGGCTTTGTTTACTACTTTGCTTAATTATTACCTTGTTGTGACCCTTTTGCTTACTACTTTGTTTGACTACTATCTTGTGTGATCTCCTTGTTTACTTCGCTTGATTACTTTGTCTTTGATCTAAGAACTAACCATGATTTTTAGCTGTACCTAGAATGATATAAAAGCAGGCTGGAGAAAAATAAAGCTGCTTCAGCCTCAGCACTGGCTGGAGTCATGTTATAGTTTTGTCTAATAAGTTTTTTTTTTTTCAATCCTCACTCCCTCCCTTGAGACCCAGTTGACTGACTGAGCTAGCTAGGTCACATTGTCACAGTTGTTAAACTTGTACTAACATGTCCTCACCAGACATAATAAAGTCTATTCTTGGGGCTGTATATTCTGTAGGTTTAGACATCACCGTAATGACATGTACCCCCACCATAGTGTCATACCCAGTAGTTACAATGCTTTCTATGTGTTTCATCTATCCACTTTTCCCTCCCCACAACTTCTGTCTTGTTAGTGTTACCCACTCCACAGTGTTAGAGTTAGAATGATATCCATTACTGATTGTTGTGAGCCACCATGGTTGCTGGTATCTGAATTCAGGACCTCTGGAAGAGCAGTGAGTGCTTTTAACCACTGAGCCATCTCTCCAGCTCCCATATGTGGCCTTTTAAAAAATGGCTTCTTTTACTTACTAAGATTCATTAAAAATTTTTCCAAGTATCTTTATGCCTGGACAGCTCATTTTTTTGTTCTGAATAATATTACATTGCACCATTTGTTTATTAATCTACTGAGGATAATCCTGATTTCAAGTTTTGGTGATTAAAAATATAGTTGCTATATATCAACATGGGTAGGTTCTTGTGTGGTCATATTGTATGAACGCTTTTATTTTAGCAGTATTTTAATACTTTTTATGTAAGTTTTCATATTTGTTAGAGTATAGCATTCTTGATCTTCTATTTCACCAGTTATACTTTCATTTACTTTTCTTGTAAAATGTGTTTTTTCACAGAGTAAAGTAGAGCACAGTCAAAGGGTGAAAATTGACAGTGGCCCAAGTGATCATTATCTCTATCTACATTCTGATCTATGTTTTAGGCAGTCCATTAATTCTTAAGTATCTAGAATAAGCAAGGGCAATGGTACACTCCCTTTCCCCCCAGAAAGCCTCCTGTCATATAATTATGTCATAACTCTTAAGGTTCTGTAGTTAGTTTTAGGTATTATTAGCTAATGATGGGTAGGTAGTTCAGGATGCCACACCTTTCAGGGTCAGAGACAGGATTCAGATCTTATTTTTCTGACTAGTAATTAAAGATTTTGCTTTAATGGGCTGTTAATTATGGGGGATAGTCCAGCCTCAATGTTCTCCAATCATGCTTGTATCATCATTTCTTTTCATTGATTTATGATTTTGCCTCAATGTCCTCCAATCATGCTTGTATCATCATTTCTTTTCATTGATTTATGATTTTGACTGGGCTCTCTAGGCCAATACATTACTAACTTTTCTCATTGCTGCAAAAGAGTGCCTGACAGAGAGCTATGAAATGAAGAAAGAGTTTCTTTTGGCTCACAGTTTGAGGGTACTGTCTGTGATTATAGCAGGGAAATCTTGGTGACTAGGGGTTTGTGCATTGCATCCATGCTCAGGAAGGAAGCAGAGAGCAGCAGATGTGGGTGTTCGATTTACTTTGTCCTTTTTTATTCAATCTGGGTCTCAAGCTTGTGGAATGGGGGTTGCTCACATTTAGAGTGGGTCTTTGAACTTTAATTAGCATTCTAGAAATTACCTCATAGACATGTCCAGGATTATGTTTTCATGGTGATTTGAAATCAATTAAATTGATAATTCACTATTAATGGTGACAATTCCACCCCTTGTCAACTTGATATCCAAACCCTTGAACCATAACAAATGACTACAAGTGATATTGGTGGACAATTGCTTCTTGTTTCTAAAAATTTTTGAAAGTGTTTAATACTTTCTTTGAGTAAAACACTTGCTTTTTGTTTTTGCTTTAGTTATATTTAAGAAATTTGCTTCTAAAATTAGTTCATTTTAGGTTAATGTTTGAGAAGAATCACAAAACCCTATTAAATACAATTAAATAAAATTTGTGCACCAATTAAAACTGTTCACATTTCTTTCTTGTTAAAGATTACATGATAGATTTTTCTACATTAAATTTGCCATTGTGTTACTGTATTAAATGTAAATTGATGGTTTTATATTTGTTTTATTCTTTTGTGTGTGTGTGTGTATGTGTGTGTGTGTGTATGTGTGTGTATCTGGAGGCCAGAGGAAGATATCAGGTGTTATCCTCTATTAATCTTCATATTATTCCTTGAGATAGGATGGTCTTTGTACCCAACTTCCAGCAGTGGGAGCCACATTTGAGTTTGTGCTGGTATCTGAACTCAGGTCCTCAAGCTTGTGAAGAAAGCACCCACCCTCTGAACTATTTCTCTACCTTTTTCATTTATTTTTATGTTTTATTTTTCAGAAGGTTAGTTTTTATTCACAACTTCTACATTTATCATCTTTATTATGGTTGTCTAGAATTTTTCTTATATATTTCCTATTAAAATTTTTATTTTAAATTATGTACATTTATGCATCTCTCTGTGTGAATATGCACACATGAGTGTAGGTATCCTCAGAGGCCAGAGATATTAGCTCCTTTGGAGCTGGACTTACACCCAGTCCATGAGGGTGATTGGAGCTGAACTCAGGTCTGTAAGGGCACAGGTGTTCTTACACATTGAACCATCTCTCCAGTCTCCCTCCTGTTTCCTTTCCATGACTTTAGAATTGGTAGTCTAATTCTCAGAAATAAGTTGGGTAGGTTTTTTCTTTTTATATTTTTCCACAGTGATTCGCATGCATAGTTACAAGGAAGGGGTTATCTTTTCTGGTTTGTTAAAACTTACATATGAAACCATTTTTTCTTTGTAGATTTTGTTATGAGTTGTAACATTTAGTTTTGCATGTCAAAGTAATTTTAAGTTCTCTCAACTAGCTCTGGTTATGACTGTATTTAAAGTTTTATCTTTGGCTGTGTGTAGTGGTATACACCTTTAACTCAGCACTTAGGTGGCAGAGGCAGGCAGATCTCTGAGTTTTAGTCTAGCCTGGTTTACATAATAAGTTCCAGGCTAGCAAGGGCTACATAGTGAGACTCTCAAAAAACCCATGATTTTTTGAAGATAGTCCATTTTACATGTTTTAAAATTTATTGGTATGAAGTTATGTGTTTTTGGTAATAATGAAGACATACAATCGAGGACAGCATTCCCCTGGGATTGCTTACCTCCAACTTTCCTATTTTATTTTTTTCCCTTGGCATTTATCAATTATTGCCTGTCTTGCTTGAGTGAATAACATTTGAGGGACATTTCCATGCATTCTACTCATTTTGTGAAAAGTTAATCCTCACCCAGTTTTCCACTGTTGACCCTTTAATGTGGACCTCAAGAACACTCTCCATTTTCCAGTTTCCTGTAAGGCTCTTCTTTGCTCTGTCTACATTTCTTGCACTGTCTTCAGCATTGTTCTGTCATCTCCCTGCTCAAGCACAGTAATAATCTCTATGACCTTTGAGGTATAAGTCCACAGGGCATTTTCAATGAGCAATATTCTCTCTAGCCATGAATTCCTTTTCACTCTGTGAACTATTTCCTGTCTTTGTCTTGCTATTTCTAATTCCATATGTAGATGCATTAACTTAGTGTCTCCACAGAAAAAGAAACTGTGATACAGTTGATATATTGATTTTACTTGGAGAAATAAAAAAAATAGTGTACCATGCTGGGTATCTGGGCATCAGGGGCTGCGTCGCTCCATGGAATCCAAGCCTTCTGGATTTTCCTGTCATTTTATTCCCACTCCAACATTGGTCAAATTTCATTTCTTGGATCAAAATTCATTCTGTACTTCTAGGTTATATTATCCGTCTCCTTTGGCATTGGTGACTTTTGAGGAAATCTGATTCCATGCCTGTGGAATGGCCTCTTCTGAAACTAGATGTAGTCGGAGAGCTGCCATAGCTCCAAGGAAGGCTGTGTTGTAGCTTAGCTGGGCAAGGCAGCCAAGGTTGTGAGAAGATAGATTAGTGGGCTGGTGGGTTCTCCTTAAACAAGCATGCAAGGCCCAGGAGATAGAAAGGTGGACCCATCACATTTAGGAACAGTATACACAAGACTAGTGAACTATTATGGCCAGCATTTAGTAAAAGACCTCTTTAAAGTATTAGAAATTCAATTATGTATATATAGCAATGGTAAAAATTTCAAGGACTTGAATAGTGTTATCAGCAGGATACGGGCTGTGCTTGATCTATGGTTTTTGTTCTCTCTCTAAATAATACCCTTCCTGGGGTTTTGAAAGGCCTGCCATCAGTTTTCTAAGTGACTGCGACTGTTTATCATGCATTTATTTTGTCATGGATTTAGATTGACCAGGAAATTGGTCCTGTTGGAATTTGTGGGATTTGATTTGATACATTAGATGACTGCAGCTAGGTGGGAACTGGTTTGTGTTTGCCTGTTCTTTGATAATTCACTGGAAGACTGTGAATCATAATATTGCATGTAAAAGAGACAAAGATGGATAAAGGTTGAAGGAAATATGTTTTCGCTGTAAATCACAAACAGACCAGAATCTCTTATTAAATTTTACAGGCAGGGAACCTGCAGTTCTGAGCATGAGTCTCGCTGGAGGGGGATTTAGACTGGTTATGAAATCATTATACCAAAACGACCAAACAGAGTTGAAATGTTTACACCTTGGCCACATTTGAATAGCAGCAGGAGGGTCAAAGGTAAGCTACAAAGCCACTACAAAAATCTCAAAGCAGTTTATAGATAGTTCATAGCTGTAGTAATGACAACCAAATGTGGCTGATTTGAGAAGAGAATTGTTTATTCAAATGGCACTTGTCTATAGAACCAGTCTTGGGATCAGGTGCAGGCAGAAATGACAGTCTAAGTCATGTGACAGACCTGGGTCAATGAGGACCCTGCTGTCACTGCTACTAAGAACTATGGCTCACACAGTTGACAATGCTAAGCAATGACCCTCATAGCTGCCATCAGCTCTGCTGTCCCTGTGATCTACAATCTTGATTTTTTTGACAGCCAGTTCCATTACCATAGATAATTTATTCCTTCTGCACCCCACCAGACTAAAGAAGAAGACTGACTGGTTGGCCAGCAAGGAGCTGTCAGGGACTTGGTAGGTTTAGGGTACTTAAGGTGTTCAAATCCAATCCGTCTATCTTCCCCATTCTGTATTTGGTTTTGTTCTACCCTGATCAATGCTTTTGCTTTCACATGGGTGATCTCAGTGGGCTGTGAATTCAACTGACGTTATAATTTAGAAACCTGCAGGATCAAAGTTTGAGTTTGATTTTCAGTTATCTTAGCCCTGAGGCTGGAAGTGATAAGAGATTCTTTTAGCAGTCAGAGAAACACAGGATTTCACTTCATGCCTCTAGCCAAGAATTTGTGATTTCAGCTTGTCATTCTCTTCCTATAAGCAGTGGAGCCCTGTTAGAGAGCACTCCATGCTCACAGTTCTCTCATTCTCACGCCTTTGACATGCTTCCATATCCTTGTTAAATTGAAGACTCTGTTAAGATGAAAATTCATGCAGTGGGCTTGCAGATGCCAATCTTTGGATCCTGCTTTGAATTTCATTGTTTGTATTTTTTATTGCAACGGTTTCTTTTAAGAGGACTTCTGTTTAAGGCTGCACCTGGTAACAGTTTATTTACAAGTCAGTGTTCTTAGTTAAAACAACTCTGCATGAATTCATTTAAGGATACTTATTTACACAGACTTACCAAGGCTATGAGTTGGATACAATGGCCCGAATCATGTCCTGTAGGGCACCGGTGCTGATTCCATTGAGTTTGATGCTGTACTTTACACAGTTGACTGGAGTTGTGGTGGATCCTGGAACAGGTTTGTTAGCATTGCTGTGATTACTGATCCAGGAATATTATTGGGCTCCAACTCTTGCTGTTAGAATAAGTCGCTCACGCTTCCCTCTTCTTTACATCACTGGCTTAAAAGTCAATATTTAAAAATGGGTGCAAGTGATTGTTGGAGCCAACATCACAGCCCATGTTCCGGTTGGAGAACCATCAAGGGAGTAACTCTCTGCCATTTTCCTTCCTTTGTGTGTGAGAGGTTCTATCTGCCATGTAGCTCACACCAAGGGAGAGGCTCCCTGAAGTATAGCAGTAGGTTGTGACGAATGGTATAGCTTGACTCACTCACCATTCATTTTAACCTCTTCTGAACAAGTCTTCATCCAGGAGATAATGAATTATATTGCCAGGCATCCTTGCAACTGCAGAGATGTACGCGATTGGGTACAGACCTGTGTCACCTGAGGTGATGCTTTCATGCAGGGGACCTAGGTCTTCTATAAACATGTTGGGAAGGTGATGTCTCACAGGATGACTCTGAGGGAATTCTGGAATTCAGATCACTTGTGCCCATGTCCCATAAATTTGTACAACTATTATGTGTCAGCTACATAAAACAGGGGACTCTGGAAGTGAAAGTGGAAGAGGAGGCTGATAACTTTTGTTCTTTTTATTCAATTTTTATATAATCATGAAACAGATCAGACAGAGGTATACTGATGTGAGATATATCTTAAAAGTAAACAAAATAGTGTTTAAGCCAGTGATTGACATGCCACTGGATTTGATAAATAAGCAAAAGACCCAATCAAATGTATTAACTGTCAAGTAGGATTACAGTGGTGTTTCCTTGAGCAGACCCACAGTAGCTATTCTCCTTACTGTACGGTTTCGGCTCATCGATCCTGTCCATTTATCTTCAGGCTTATTCTTTGGCCTTCAGGGATTATACAGCCGAACTAAAGTCCTTCTGTACACCATTTTCTGTTCAAATGTGCTCAACTCAGTGCTATTGTTTGCAAGTAAAAATTCTGACTAAAGAGTTAGTCTTTATGGCTTATAAATCATAAATAGTCCCTTTGCCGACATATGGACTTAGAGGTGTTCATATCCATTCAGTATGTTAAGGAAAAGAAATGATTAACATGCTTTGGGTGTGTATGTGTAGCTGTAATGGTGGCTAAGAGCACTGCACTAGCTGGTTGACTTTCAGAGTTAGGTCTGGAACATTAGCATTGTACCCTTGTGCCATAGTTTTGTCAGGATTGTGGGAGTAGACTTGCCTGACAATGACCACTGACATTCTTATTTCAGAAGGTACTTGCCTGTCACAGGTGCAACCAAGAGAAAGGACCACACAAGGTTTTCCAAAAAGCTTTTTCACAGCTCAGGTGGCTTTCAGAGCCCTTACCAGATGTCTGTCCAGACCCATTAAGTCTTGGCACGCATGCTCTTGGAGGGAAGGACCAAGCCTGTCTCACTTATGAGCAAGTGCTGAAATGAATGGAAAGTTTACAGCTGTATGCCCAGAAGGAATACTTAATGAAGACAACTGGTATCTTTGAGTGGAGTGCTTCACAATTACTCTTAAGGCTGCAATTTGCAGATACACAGAAGCATTAAGTATGCAAAGAAAGCACTTAAGACAGCAAACTCTTACGACTTAACAGTATTCCACCTTTGCTCATGCTTTAAATTATTTTACTGTTTTTTTCATTAATCATAATTCACTCTGAAAATTCCCTTTTATAGTCCAGCATTTTTCTTATGAATAAACAAGATCATGGTTTCACATTTTCAAAACAAAATAGTAGGAGGTTGGTGTTGCTCTTGCATGAACCTTGTCACTCTGGCCCCTGCAGGCTCGGACTCCTGCTTGCTCACAACGTTCTTGTGCCATATTCAGCCATAATGAACTAGACTCCTATACCATGCCACATTGTTTAGTCAACCACCCTCGACATCAAGTCCCCATGAAACAGTCTTCATGTGGACATTGAAAAATGAAACAATGAGAGGAATCAAAAAAGACCTTCGCTCTTTAAAAAACTTTTGTTTTTGATAATTTCCTTCATGAGTACAATATTTACATCATTTTCATTCCTCTCTCCATCTCCTGTGTCCTTGTAACCATCTCTCAAATTTACAACCTCTTCTTCATACATATATAGAAATACAACCCAGAGTCCATTTAGTGTGGCTTGGATGTCTACGATTCTATAGCTGACTGCTGGGATTGGATAACCTACCAGGGCACTTGTCTTAATACCTGCTACGTCTTTCCATCCATTCCCTGTGAACTTCATGTCACCAACCCCAATTCCATGCATCTCCCCAACCCCCTGTATCTGCCCCCAGCTCCTGAAACCTCCTGCCTAAAAGAAAACAAAACAAAAACAAAACCCCAAAAACCATCTCACTGTGGAGGCTGCAGTGTGTCACGGGGTGTCACAGTGTATATTCCCTGTCCAAACATCCTTACTTATAAATGTTAATTGCAATGAGTCATTGGTCTGGTTTGAAGCCTCTGGCCTCTGCCACACTATCAGTACTGGGACTCCTTTCAGATATCCTGTTGCTGCCCTATGTCATAAAGGTCTTCTAGCCGGAGTTCACAGGACCAGCCTCTTCAGGGGCCACAGCAGTTCATTGATGGGGTAGATGTTGGAGTGGGCCAACTCAAATCCCAGGATCTGGGTCTGGATGGAAACTGAGATGGTCAGCCCTATAGCTCTCCTGCGCCTGAAACACCAGGGCTAGCTCTTCAGTTTTGCTTAGGGAAGGGGTGGAGCTATTTCTCTGCTCTAGTACCCTCAGGTACTCTGCTGCCTACAGGAGGCATGGGGCCTGCTTTCCAGGGTGAGCAGCAATTAATTTGCTTGCAGCTCGTCATCTGGGGTGGACCTTGTGAGATTTTCCTTTATATACACTGGCATGACAACTGGTGCAGTCATTGTTCAGGGCTTGTTTAGGTAGCTATGATGTTGAGATTTTGTGGGCACAGTTCCCTGTTGTATATAGAAGACACTATCTGGTAGCAGACATCCTTGTCCTCTGGCTATTGCATTCTTTCTGCTCCCTGTGGTGTGATCTATAGGAATTGTATTATCGATGTATCACTAGAGGATTGGTACCACACACTTCTCTGTGTATTTTGATCAGTTGTGAATTTCTATGATAGTCTCTGGTGCAAAAGGAAGTTTCTTTGATGAGGAACGAGAGCTACAGTTATTTATAGATATAAGGATTGGCATTTAGAATATAGTTGAGAATTGTACTGATTTAGAAAAATAACATTCAATAGAGACATAGTGAAACAATAAAAAGAAAAAGAAACTCCTTAAATCTTAAACTTAATCTCTTAGAGATTCATAAAATTATAGGAAAAGAGGTTGTTTTATTTTGCACATGTTCATGCCTTGTTTGTGTATTAGGCTGAGGACTCTGGCTCAGAACTTACGGCCCACTCATCTTTGTGTATCCAGTGCTCTCTTCAGGGCCAGTTCCCACCTGCTTGACAATGCTGCCTTTAGAGGTTAAGTGATCAAATAATAGATCATTGAAAACACACCCTCATTTCTTCGTTACTTTCATCATGACCTGAGATTGCTGTACCATTTTACCCTCACTGGGAAGCTGGAGAAGTTTGTTTTTAAATAAAGTTTCTTTATAAATTTCTTCAAATGGCAGGTTCAAGAGCATAGGCACATTTGCTCCTGAACGTTATCCCGTTCTTCACCGATGATCAATTTAGAATGTGTCTGCTCAGGCAAGAATAAACAGAGCAAATGATCTCTTTCTCCCGTATGAGCCCTTGAATTTCACTTTCCCCCAGAATGAAAATTGCTTCTTGCCAATAGAGGATTTTTTATACTGTCATTGAAAAAATAGATTTCCTTTTATCAAACCAGTAACCTTTATATATGCATTGTTTTCTCTCCTATGGAGCTTTGAGATCAGCTTTCATAGGCTCAGTTTTGTGGCTAGTGCTATCCACATCGGAAGGAGGTCATTTGTCATACCTTAGAGACTAAGCACAAGCCTTCCTTCTACAGTACAAGGAAAGCATGTTCTTCTCTCCAAAAGCGACAAATGTACCTGAAAACTTATTCTTTCCTGTGATTTCTTCCCCTGGACTTTCTCTGTTGGTTTAGAGCTAGGTATCTTGGCCCAACAGATTCCACAGTTTTACATATTTCTTAACAGGCCAGGCACTTTAGAAACCAAACAAGATTGAAAAGAAGCTCCTGTCCGTCTGTGCTGATGTCCACCTCTTTGCTGTGTTGTTTTTCTTCTCTATGGCCTTTGACTGAGGACTTAGTGTCCCCTACCCTCCTTAGGCAGCTCTCCCCTTGACTTTGTCTCACTTTTCTGGGCTGTGTTTAAGTGTTAAGACCTTTCTCCTTTCTTTTGCAGCCAAAAACCTCACTGATTGACCATCACAAAGAAAATTTACCTAATCAGCCCATATCCTTTCAAGGAGCTAGTGAGCGTTAAAGGTCCAATGTCACATTCTTCTAGGATGAAGATTAGCACTGTGAAACAAGGGATTTGTGTGGCTACTTCATTAGCTAAGGTTATGAGTCTGGTTTACAGGGTCTCAGACATCATGAGATGGAATGCTGGAAAGGACCCGGAAGTGATATGGTGGCTGCTCCTTGTTTGTAAGATGGCTACTGGTGGTACTGGAAGCAAGCTAAGAAATCTTGGACCCAGTGTTATACATTCTTTTTCCATAGGGAAGTCTAAATTCTATTATGATATGGTGGCCTCATTGTACTTTGTACATTTCCATAAGGTGAGAGAGAGAGAGAGAGAGAGAGAGAGAGAGAGAGAGAGAGAGAGAAGAGAGGAGAGAGGAGAGAGAGAGAGGAGAGAGAGAGAGAGTACTGCTCAGGCCTGGGGTTGTAGCTCAGTGCTAGGGTTCTTGTTGGACATACAAAAAGCCTCAGATTCAATCTTTAGTAATGCAAACAAACAAACAGACAAACAAGCTAAGAAAGAACTGTTGCTGGTATGAATAAAAGAACTGAAGCAGCAAGACAGTGAATGTGATAATAGCTCATAAGTGGCATTTTTGGTTTTGTTTTTTTTCACATGAAAATTATATTTTTATTTAATTTGGTAGAAAACTTGATAGAATCAGAGTCACAACAAAAAGTTAACAACAATGAAAATTTACATATATCGACTGTAGTACTTGTTTTTACAATTACAGTGTCAATTTATTTGGTTTATTATGATTTAAAAATTTTACTGGACATACATACTTTAGGTTTTATATACATTTTAGTCCTTTTATAGTTAGTGGTCATTTTTAGTATGTAGGAAAAACTGAGGAAATGCCGTTTTTTATGTAGTGCAATTTTGGTGAAGTCTGATCAGATCGTTCAAAGCTGTATATAAAATCTGTGACACTTATCATATGTCAAAAATAACTTGATACAAATTATTCTCTTAGAGCAAAGCAATGGAGTACAGAGTCTGGCCAGCAGAGCAGGTCTTATATCGTGGGTACTTCAATGACAATTAGATTAAAAAAAAAAAAAAAAATTAAAGGGAGAGAGATGAGGTGTAGAGAAACTACAGAATCAGACAGCAGGTGGCGCTGTTGCCTTTTCATTCTCCTTAACCTCATTTCTCAGGAAGTGGCTCCTTCCTAGTTAATGCTATTTTAAAATCTTATTTGAGAACTCTACCAGGTTAAACGAGTTCATATATACTAAGATTTGGTTTTGAATCCTATTTACTAAGGATGTGACTACAAACCTTCATATATACTTATGAAGAAGGTACTATGTCGGGTTTCTTATTAATTTTAAGTTTGGTAATTTTATAATGACAATCACCTGATTCTGAATAGATTCTTTTAAGAAGCATCGATAACTTGGAAAATAATCCTGCCTTGATGCTTTTTATATAACCAGTCATTTTTTTCTTCCTCATAAATGCTGATATGTGTAGTAGTGAATCTTGTTTCTGGTGATGGTATTTGGTATCTGTCTAGAAACTTGTCCATTTTCTCCAGATTTTCCAATTTTGTTGAGTATAGGCTTCTGTAGTAGGATCTGATGATTTTTTGAATTTCCTGAGATTCTGTTGTTATATTTCTATTTTCATTTCTGATTTTGTTAATTTGGATACCGTCTCTGTGCCCTCTGGTTAGTCTGGCTAAGGGTTTATCTATCCTGTTGATTTTCTCAAACAACCAGCTCCTGGTTTTGTTGATTCTTTGTATAGCTATTTTTGTTTCTATTTGGTTGATTTCAGTCCCGAGTTTGATTATTTCCTGTCTTCTACTCCTCTTGGGTGTATTAGCTTCTTTCATTGTGTCCCATAGGTTTGGATATGTTGTATTTTCATTTTCATTAAATTTTAGGAAGTCTTTAATTTCTTTATTTCTTCCTTCACCAAGTTATCATTGAGTAGATCGTTGTTCAGCTTCCATGTGTATGTGAGCTTTCTGTTGTTGTTGCCATTGAAGATCAGCCTTATTCCGTAGTGATCTGATAGGAAGCACGGGATTATTTCAATCTTCTTATATCTTTTGAGATTTTTTTTTTCGTGACCAATTATATGGTCAATTTTGGAGAAGGTACCATGATGCGCTGAAAAGAAGGTATATTCTTTTGATTTAGGATGAAATGTTCTATAGATATCTGTTAAATCCATTTGGTCCATAACTTCTGTTAGTTTCACTATGTCTCTGTTTAGTTTGTTTCCAAGATCTGTCCATTGATGAGAGTGGGGTATTGAAGTCTCCCACTACTATTTTGTGACGTGCAATGTGTGCTTTGAGCTTTAGTTTCTTTTATGAATGTAGATGCCTTGCATTTGAAGCATAGATGTTCAGAATTGAGAGTTCTTCTTGGTAGTTTTTTCCTTTGATGAGTATGAAGTGTCCTTCCTTATCTTTTTTGATGACTTTTGGTTGAAAGTCTATTTTATTTGATATTAGAATGGCTACTCCAGACTGTTTCTTGGGGCCATTTGCCTGGAAAATTGTTTTCCAGCCCTTTACTCTGAGGTAGTATTTGTCTTTAACACAGAGGTGCGTTTCCTGGATGTAGAAAAAATGCTGGGTCCTGTTTATGGATCCAGTCTGTTAGTCTAGGTCTTTTTATTGGGGAATGAGTCCATTGATGTTAAGAGATATTAAGGAATAGTGGTTGCTGCTTCCTGTTATTTTCAATGTTATTTTTATGCTTGTGTGGTTATCTTCTTTGGGGTTTGTTGAAAAATTACTTTCTTGCTTTTTCTAGGGTGTAGTTTCCCTCCTTATGTTGGCATTTTCCATGTATTATCCTTTGTAAGGCTGGGTTTGTGGAAAGATATTGTGTAAATTTCATTTTTTCATGGAATATTTTGCTTTCACCATCTATGGTAATTGAGAGTTTTGCTGGGTATAGCAGCCTGGGCTGGCACTTGTGTTCTCTTAGGGTCTGTATGGGATCTGCCCAGGATCTTCTAGCTTTCAGAGTCTCTGGTGAGAAGTCTGGTGTAATTCTGATAGGTCTGCCTTTATATGTGACTTGACCTTTTTCCCTTACTGCTTTTAATATTCTTTCTTTATTTTGTGTATTTGGTGTTTTGACTATAATGTGACGGGAGGAATTTCTTTTCTGGTCCAATCTATTTGAAGTTCTGAAGGCTTCTTGAATGTTTATGTTCATCTCTTCCTTTAGGTTAGGGAAGTTTTCTTCTACAATTTTGTTGAAGATATTTACAGGCCTTTTAAGGTGGGAATCTTCACTCTCTTCTACCTATTACCTTTAGGTTTGGTCTTCTCATTGTGTCTTGGATTTACTGGATGTTTTGAATTAGGAGCTTTTTGCATTTTGCATTTTCTTTGACTGTGTGTCAATGTTTTGTATGGTATCTTCTGCACCTGAGATTCTCTCTTCTATCTCTTGTATTCTGTTGGTGATCTTGCATCTATGACTCCTTATCTCTTCCCTAGGGTTTCTATCTCCAGGGTTGGCTCCCTTTGTGATTTCTTTATTGTTTTTATTTCCATTTTTAGATTCTGGATGGTTTTGTTCATTTCCTTTGCCTATTTGATTGTGTTTTCCTGTATTTCCTCTTTAAGGATTTCTAGCTGTTTCCCTGTGTTCTCTTGTATTTCTTTAAGGGAGTTATTTATTTCCTTATTAAAATCTTCTATTATCACCATGAGAAGTGATTTTAAGTCTGAGTCTTGCTTTTCTGGTGTGTCGGGGTATCCAGGGCTTGCTATGGTGGGAGAACTGGATTCTGATGATGCCAAGTTGCCTTGGTTTCTGTTCCTTATGTTCTTGCCCTTGCCTTTCGACTTGTGGTTATCTCTGGTGTTAGTTGGTCTTGCTCTCTCTGACTGTGACTTGTCCCTCTTGCAAGCCTTTGCATCAGTACTCCTTGGAGACCAGCTCTCTCTGAGAGGAATTTGGGTTTGGAGAGCTGTGGTTACAGGGTCAGCTCTGGGGTGCAGGTGGAAACCAGAAGGATCCTGTTCCCAGCTGTTCCTTGGTTCCTGTGTCCTGATGGCTCTGTGAGGGTCCCTCTTGATTGAGGAATTTGAACAGAAGTGGTAGTCTTCACGTGCTCAAAGGTGTGTCGGCACTCCTGGGAGACCAGCTCTCTCCTGGCACTGAGTATGTAGCCCTGTGTCTAGGGATTGTCTCCCTGGCCTCAGAAGGAAACCAGAAGGCCACCCCTCTGTCCCTGTGTCCTGGGGGTTCTGGACGGGTCTGTCTGAGCACAGGTTCTGACCTTACCCCTGATCTTAGGCTTGTCCACACTCCTGGGAGGGTAGCTCATTCCCTGTGCTATTTGTATATGGAACTGTGTGGCACCGATCTCAGGCGTAAACCGGAAGGCTCCTGTCCCAGGCTGTTACTCTGATCCAGTGTTCTGCAGATTCTGGGCAGGTCACGCTGAGCAATGGCGCCTGTCTTACCTCCACTCATGGGCTTGTCCACACTCCCTGAATGCTAGCCTTCTCCCTGCACTATTTCGCTATGGAGCTCTGTGGCACAGACTGGGGTCTCTGGTCGCAGAAGGAGACCGGCGAGATTTCTTTTTTTTTTTTTTTTTACACCATGTGAAGGTGTGAACATGTCCACCAGGTTTCATGCAGAAAATATCTGGCAATGTGTTTGCCAACAGTTTTCAGAGTACTGTTTTTCCCATCACATTTCTTTCCTGCATATGGTCTAATTTTTTATTACAATACTTTTTTTTTTCAAGCTATTCTCTAGGATGCCCAAGCCTCAGTTTCTCATTTCTTCTTGAATTACTTGCTAGATCTTATTGATTCTATAATTTGCATTTTAATCAAAAACCTTTAGCTGCACAGCATATACTTGAAGCATATGACACACATGTACTGTTGTAAGAAGAAGAATTTGGGCAACTTTTCGGGTCCCAGTAGGGTTTCCTTTTGTCATGAGAAACAGAACCTTCATTTTAAATGGTAGAAACATAGCAAGAACAACCAGAGCACATAAAAACTTCCTTTTTCTAAGTCAAATCTTACTGTCCTTTATTCAGTGTACATTTTTACTATTGTTTTGGGACATGTTGAACCTGTTTTCTTTTTTTTCAACTTGCAAAATAAGAAATTTGGATAATGTGCTTTTCATTGACAAAATTAGACTCTGGAATCACCAGAGAGAGTTTTGCTTATTTCATTTAAAAGAACCTTATCAGTTTATATGTTTTTTCCATGCTTTTATAAAAACGTGTCTTTGATTATTTCTTGGAACTAAAAGGCAGCTATGTCTTAAGCATTTATTGAGAAGATTTGTAGAATCATAGAAAAATTTAAAAATTACTATATGACAAAGTTCAATTAGCAAAGTCAATAAAATCTGGCACAATTCATTTACAACTCAGAAAATTTAATGACATCCATTATAAATTTGGCAATGTATATATGCTGTAGCTGCTAAAAATAATGTTAAAATAGTTTCCGTTTTAGAATTTGTCATTTGCAATCAGAAGCAAGTGATAAATATTAGGTTCAGACTTTGTAAATGCTGTTTTCAGTAGTAAATGCCTCTGAACTCTTTTATTTATTCCCCATTTTACCTGCACTATGCGGTATATATAGCAGGAATTCAGTAGTTATTTTGACTCTTTATTAATTAACAGATGGGGCAGTGAGAACAAATACATTCTTTAGAGAGCATCTGAACATGGTGCTGGTGTTTCAGGCTGACACACTCAGGACTTAGAAGGTATAGGCTGGCTGCCTATTGGCCCTGTGGTACACCACCTTCTCTGGGTTTTGGCTCCCTGCATGGCCACTGCTGCACAGAACTGCAGCTGATTTACTGTTGGCTTTTATCATTGCCTCCCAACTCAGAGGTGATTTTGGCTAGTATTCCCCCACTCCGTTGGTTTTATAATTTATTATCATTGAAAGTGTGTTTCTAGCCTTAAAAATTGTTGTATTTGTGTCGTGATCACATCACTGCAAAAATTATTTGTTTTTACAACCAGTAGAGAAAAAACTCCTGGTATAAAAAATTAGTTGGATTGAAAGGAAAATGTCTCTTTAAAATATATAGTTAAGTTTGAGGCCAGCCTGGTCTACCTAGTGAGTTCCAGGACATCCAGAGCTACTTATAGTTAATTTATGATGGTTTTATGATGATGATTTTGTACATGTGTATCATTGTACTTTGCTCATTCTCGTCTGCAGTTGCTGTCTGTTACCTTCTTCTCCCTTATTGGTCCATGTCCTGGTTGTTTTGTTGTTGTTTGTTTGTTTGACAACTTGATACAAGCTAGAGTTATCTGAGAATAAGAGCTTTAGTGGAAAAAATATCGCCCTCAGATTACCTGGAGGCAATATCATGGTTTTTGTGTTTGTTATTGTTTTTGTTTTGTTAATAATTGAGGTGGGAGAGCCCAGTCCACTGTGAGACGGTGAGTGATTCCATCCCTGGGTAAGTTAGAGTTGTATAAGAAAGCTGAACAGGCCACTGGAGCGAGCAAGCAGCACCCCTCAGTGGTTTCTTCTTTAGTTCCTTCCCTAGTTTCCTCAATGCATTATGTGACTTAGGATATGTAAGCCAAGTGCTTTTGGTCAGTGTTTTACCAAAGCAATAACAATCAGACTAAGTCCCTTTATCCTACAAATTATGTCCTGTATATGAATATGTATATGTATACATGTATAATTAAAAATCCAGATTCAACACAGAGAGAAAACATGATATATGTCTTTCTGAGTGGCTTATTTCACTCAACACAGAGACATCCAGTTCTACCCATTCTTCTGCAAGTGAACAAGCTCATTCTTTCTGGCTGAACAACACTCTGTTGTGCACATACACTTTATTTTATTCTTCCATTTAGCTGATGATGGATGTCTAGACTGAGTCCATGTCTCCGTCATTATTGACCAAGTCATACTGACTGCAACTAACATAAATGTACAGCTAATGCTAGTATGTTAGCAAGTATTCTGTAGGTGCTCATTTATTCAGCGGAAGTAAAAGATAGTTCATGTCTATCTAAGTGTGTACCGTCTATGAAACTAATACAAATAGCTTACTGAAATCTATTAGTTCATATACTTAATAATTTCATAGACATCCTGAAAAGGAGGTTAATATTGTGTGTATGTGAAGTGTGTGTGGGGTGCCTACAATGTAGAAATATTCTTCAAATCACTTCCTACCATAATGTCCCCACAAAACTTGAACATTTACAAAGTGCTAACTTCTGATTTAATTTGCATTTGGCAATATTTACACTCCTTACCACAGTCTAGGAGCTGTCATTGTCACCTCTGTTTTCAAGATAAAAAAACGAAGGCACAGGAAGTCCCGTAGGTGTGGTCAAGTGTTTCAAAGCTTGGAAGGGGCCAAGGTGGACTAACTCCAGATTTTCTGGGTACAGAAAATATACCCGTGGATTACACTACTGACTCCTGGGAGGAATTGACTTTGGCACTTTGGATTGCTTAAGGAGAGCAGGACATGACTTCCACAGCCTCATCGCAGGCTCTCTGAGCTGGAAGATAATTCTCCCTAACGATTCTTTGTTAGAGCAGCTTTGTGGATTTGAGTGCACCTTTGAAGAACACTGAAATATTCCATTCATCTCATGGAATGGCTGGACATTATTACATTAAAAGTTGCCTATTGTTCCAAAGTGTCCTTCCATGGGTGGGAATGAGCCTATTGAGGTCATTGACTACACAAAGAGTACTGACAGCGGAGTAAGTGTGTGAAGAACAGCAAGTCTGAAAATCTACTTTGAAAAACTTGGAAGAGAAACAGATGACTGCAGTTGATCAGGCAGAGCAAGGAGGCTGGCACAAATAGTCATGGGGAAAGACTGGGTTTCCTGGAGAATGTATCACTAAGGGACGTTTCCAGGAGAGGATTCTGGAATGTGAGGGGTGGACAACACAGGCAGAGGGTTTCCTCTTTAATCTGCCATTATCCTTGCATTTTTTAAGACAACACCAGCATGCTCTGTGGTCAAGCAACTCAGGATAATCAGAGAAGGTGGTTTTCCAGGAGCGTAAAGGAAAGATAAAAAAGGATGTCTTGTTACAGAAGAGCTCTCTGCAGTGGAGGCAGCTGTGCAGGCACTGGGCCTGGGGGGCTGGAGAGATGGTGCATTAGTCAGGATTCTCTAGAGTAACAGAACTGATAGAATACAGTTGTATGTATTAAAAAGAGATGTATTAGAGAAGCTTTAAGGCTGTGGTCCAGCTAGTCCAACAATGCCTATCTCCTGACAAAAAGAATCTGGTAGTTGTTCAGTCATTCAGTCAAGGAAGCTGGATGTCTCAACTGGTTGTTGGTCTATGTTGGCTTCCCAAAGGCTTTAATACCAGTGAAGGAAGGCCTAAGTGGCAGGATAGATGAACTTGGTAGTAAGAGCGAAGACAAGCAGGCCAAAAGCAACGGTTTCCTTCTTCCATGTTCTCTTATAGGGTGCCACCAAAATGTGTGGCCCAGATTTACAGATGAAGGGTTTGTCTTCTGATTTCAAATAATCCAGATTTAGGGTGAGTCTTCCCAGTTTAAATGATGCAGCCTGGAAAAATCCTCCTCAGGTGTGGTTAGTTGCTTGAGTTTTACTTGATTACAGATTTAGTCAAGTTGATGACCAAAATTAGTTATCATGAATGTCAATGAGTTGTGGACATTCAGGCTGGCCTCTCAGCCTTTGTTGCAGTTGGTTGGTTGTTCTCATTTTGCCTGAGTACTCAAGGAAATGTTTGGGAGACACAGCAAGAGTCACATCATGCCTCATTCCTTAAGCAAAAGAGAGAATCAGATGGTTATTGAAGGGTATCACTGAGTCAGCTCAGCAGCCTACTCACTATGCCTGCTCTCTAAGCTTAAAGAAATCTGTGGTCCCCTGAGGTGATAATGCAGCAGATTTCTGTCAGCACATTGGCAATTGAGGATCCTTGGTTTTGGCGATGCCTGCTAGGGGGTTCACACTGTAAAAACAGAAGACATATGTTAGGGATTAAAAATGTTAGCATTTTTCATGTGCTAGGAGAGTAGGGTGTGGGGGATAGTAGAACTGGAAACGTCTAAACACCCCAGAGAGGAATGGGTGACAGTAGGGAAAGGGAGGGGTCAACCCTCAACATCCTGTCAACAAACAGAGCCTAGGAAAAGGCGTCTAGAAACCCATTAAATTATAAGGTAACTAAAAGATGTAATTAATTAAATTTCAAATGGAGGTCCCTTATATGAATGGATAATGCAACTCTCAGAAGTTGGGACTAAACAAAAATCCCAGTGCCAGGTATGGCCTCTTTCCTTATGAGTTGACAAAGCTATTGTCTTTGCTTCTGATCACTCATCAGAACCATATGGTAAGATCCTATTGCTAAGGACACCACACACTTGGGATTCTGCATAGAGATAAATCAAGCTAGAACTAAGCTGGAAGCTTCAACCCACTCCACCAGCTGGATAACATTCATAGAGCCAAGAAAGCACTATGTTTGCAGCTGGGAGAGAAAAATTACCGGTGGCTCCACCCTACTGTGGATCATGAATACTATAATATTGACCTTGCAGGAAAGATTTTCCCACTAGTACAATAAATAGTGGCATGATTGTTTTGGGGGTAAGTAACTGATTTTTGTTGATTGGATTGAAGTCTGCTTCATGGGAAGAAGTACATATATAGTTATGTCAACCTTGGTAAAACCCTATGGCCAGAGATGTTGCACGTCTTACTGTGGAACTTACTGCTGATATTAAGCTAAATAGATCTGTAACCAAGCAAGCATATTTATATTTATATGCTTGAACTAACACTTGGCCAGAGAAGCTTCTGTTTGCAGTGGGTAATGGTTAGTATAGAAACTCACAATTGCTCAAAACACTATGCTGAGATTGAATAACTATTGAAGGCTTGGTTGTAAACAGGACACCTGGATTACAGTCTCCAGGACTCAGAGGACATCTTGGAAAAATGGAGGGGAAATATTGCACGAGCTAGAGGGCAGCAGGAGATCTATAGAAAGCTGTCCTCTGGATATGACATGGCCAGTGTACCCAGCAACACACAGTAGCCATGGATACCTGCACAAGACCTGTGCAAAAGAGGTAAGGCATGGAAGGTGGGGGGACCTATCGGTAAAAGAATGGGGGTTGGCTGTAGGAGTGGGAGTGGACAGGAGAGGGTAACGGGACAAATGGCCTCCCAATAGATTCCATACCTGTATGAAATTATAAAACAATTAAAAAGGAGCAAAAATGTGGGTGTTTTTGGCATAAGTAGTAGAGAAGCCAAATATTCAGTTGCACGTCAAAGGATTATCGTCTGCTTTGACACTAATTAATAAAATATTGGACCTATTATTTAAATCTAAGAAGTGGCAGCAAAAGGCTGATGAATGCACACAAGTCATATTGAAATGGGAACAAAGTTCTGATGTATGACGGAGTGATGGAATGTGGATAATGTCTTCCATATTCCAAAAAGCTAGCAGCAAGAAATTTGATTGCTTTTAGCATGACAAACTGATAAGTACTTGAGATAGACATTCGTACCCTGATTCATACACTACTTAAATATTTTATGTAATATATGTGTGCATCAAAACATATTTTTTGCTTTGTTTATGAGCTACAAGTAAAAAACAAATTTCAATAAATGTCACCTTTTTTTATAAAAACAAAACAAAAACAAAAACAGACCATGGTGTTCATTAGTCAATGAGGATTTCCATTTCTTTCCAGGTAGTTAGTGACCACCACTTCTTTTTACCTTCAGACGTAAGCTTTTACGTTTGTCCTTTTTCGGCATTAGTAGCTTAGATTGAATTTTCGGCTTCTGGCATTTGGCTCACACTCTGATTTCATTTTTCCATCTTGTGCCTCAAGAAGGCTTTCTTAACACAAAATCTAGTCTCCCTTTGTTTTTAGACTGATTGCATCTTATTATGTAATTAGGACAGACACATGCAATCAGAAGCAAGTGATAAATATTAGGTTCTAACTTTGTAAATTTTGTTTTCAATAGTAAATGCCTCTGAACTCTTTTGTTTATTCCCCCCTTTACCTGCATTATGCTGTGCATGTAGCAGGAATTGAGTAGTTATTTGTTGAATTAATGAAACATCTTTACGATGCCGCTGCAAACTTGACCTAATGTATGCAGATTCTCTCAGAGACTAGAACTCTTTTTCAAAGTTATTGAAAACCTCATTCAGTTTGGACCCTATATAAGTCTAGAAGGAGCTGATTCATCAAGCGTATATTTGGCACAGAGCTGGCTATGAGTATATTAGTTGTCTTTGGAAGAAAAATGATTTTTATAGGTCATAAGTTAGGTCAGTTAGTCATTATAGATTTGCTGTATTTTGGATGCCTTTCCCTTAGATTTGATCTGGTTTCTCTCTTGCACATTTGAAGCTTATTTAGGAGTGTGTCAGAACAAGCTGTCTTCCTAGGCTGAATTGTTAGCCTTCAGGGCATGGACCATGTTGTTATGTTATGTTCAGAGCAGGGCACAGGACAGAACTGCCCAGGTAATAAAGAAGGCGATGGGCTCCGCTGAGGGACCTGGCTTCTGGGTCTGAGCAGCCTGGGCAGGGCGTGCATGCTCTTTTTCAGAGCTGCTTCTTTGACTGCTTCACTGAAGCTGTTCCTCTCCTTGTTATGAAGTCCCATTTTCCTCTAAATAAAAAACACACGCCTGCAACATAACTTTCCTACTCCCATTGCTCAATTGCTCAAGCATTCCAATGTACGTACTTAAAAATATATCTCATCTCTTTGGGCTTTTGTATTAACCACTTAGAAGAATTTCTGGCATACGAGAGAATCATAAACTTTTGTCAAACCAGACTGAGTTGGTACCTTTGACACAGGATAATTAGGTAGTTGAGAAGATATGAAGGTACAGAAGCTAGGATTTCTGTGTGATTTCAGAGAGCTGTGGATTCTACTGTGTCTTTGATTGCTACCCAGAGCCTAGCTTGGTGAAGGATTACATACACCTCATGACTGTAGTGCTGGTAGAAGTGACAGACTGGTAGAGGCAGATAAGTTTATAGTTAAATTTGGTCAGTGTGAGTGCATATTTGCAGCCTGAGGGAAACTGACTCCTTTGCTTGGAGATACTTGTGCCACAAAAGGAGTCCAGGGGAGCTTGGACCTGGAAGCAGGAAGATATAGTTCTTATTAAAAATGGACTTTTTTGATGATATCATGTCAAAGCCTTATAAAACACCCATTTAGTGCTTTTATGGGGCATGTCTGAAATCTTTATTGCTCAGTGTCAGCATACAAGGCACAAGAACTATGTTCTGACAGTAAAATAACTAGTTGAGAAAGATGGTAAATGTATTGAGACCATTAGAGGCTGAACTGTATTTATAACTGTGAGGTGTGGTATTAGCTATTTATCATTAGAAAAAGAGAAGCAATTCTGACATGTTAGAATAAATGCACTTGATTGTACTACCCCAAACCCAAAGGATCATCTACAGGAAAATATTCAGAGTCTTTTCAGGGGTACGTTCCTGGCTATGTGAGAACGCCAAGGTCGGTAGGTTTTAATGAATGCCGATTTCATTTTATCTTCTAGGGTTCTCCCTTTACAGTGTGGTAAGAAGATTCAAATCATCTCAATGAGAACTAAGGTGAATCTGGAGCGTGGCTCATTTCCTTGGCAACCAGGAAAAGACAGAGGAGGGAAGGCATGATACTATTGTTTCAGCACTTATTATGTTTTAGGAAAACTCACCAAATGTATGTATGGCCTGACCTGTTTACGGAGGAAGGCTCTGAGGCCCAGAGTTCAGAGTTTTGCTCAAGCTTGTGCCATGTGTACAGTCAGGGAGGGTCCAGACCAGTCTGAACAGCTTCAGGCCAATTTGCTTCCCCGTTCCTTAGAGATCTCCTGTAGTTTTATGCTTATTGAAATCTCCACAGCAGGTTTTTCCTCATATGGCACTCAGTTTCAGCTATATAAAATTTAGTCTCATCTCATTAGACTATGTCTGTCTTAATGAGTAGATTTTTATCTACTTCCAAAGAACCTGGCAGAATGTCCCTGGCATGTGTTCGACAATTTACAAATATTTATTGACTAAAATTAGCTATAATCTGACCTAGTTTCCTACTTGATAGAGAGCTAAGGTCAAACCTATTCTTTTCTAAATGCTCAGGGTTGGTATAGTGAAGTTTCAGTTGAAATTTTATAATTTCATGTCTGTCAATGTCTTTTAAAACCATTGAGAAAAATAATAGTTTAGAAGTAGTATTTTTTTCCCCTTAAAGTCTAGAACAAAACAACATAAGAGGAACAAAAATAAATTAGCCAAGATTTCTCTCCTTCAGGAGTCTGAAGGAGGAATAACAGCAGGTGATACCTAACTGTTTATGACACAGGGCAGAATGGTTCCGTGCCTGAAGAAAGGATTACAGCAGAGTTATTAAAATTTGAGGAGAAATGAGATTTAATTTGTAAGCATCAAGGATACATTCATGAAAGAGGGGACTTCTGACCTGGAACTTACAAAAATGAACACATTTCGACAGACTGTAAGGGAAGAATCCCCAGACAGAGGAAAGCCTTTGAGAGCACTCACTGAGGCAGAAATGACAAAGATGTGATTGGTTTAGTCTGTCCCAGCAAAGGATGTGATAAGGCTAGTGAGGAAGACAAGACAGAAAAGGACATTTGGGATCAAATTTGAGGATTCTAGCGTAAGACACATCCAGGTTCCCTCCCAGCAACTCTATGATCAAAGAATTATCTGAATGCCATGGCAAGGCACTTGGGTTGTATTAAGTCTAAAATTGTGAGTTTCAAAAATACCTTCTGTTGTGACAGTTTATCTCCATCTGATATTCTTTTTTGTTGTTGTTTGATTTTTTTTTTTTTTTTTTTTTTTTTTGTGAAAGGGTTTCTCTGTGTAGCCCTGGCTGTCCTGGAACTCACTCTGTAGACCAGGCTGGCCTCGAACTCAGAAATCCACCTGCCTCTGCCTTCCAAGTGCTGGGATTAAAGGCATGCGCCACCACTGCCCGGCAATGAGATATCATTTCTAAGGCTGTTTATAGTGTGAAAAGTTTTTCTTTCTCCTTCAATTATGGTGGACAGTTTTGCCTGGTTTTTAAGTTGAGGTTGGCTGCCAAAGTCCTTTAGCACTTGGAATGCATTGCTTCAGGATGTTTTGGCTCCAAGTTTTCATTGAGAAATCAGCTGTTGTACTAGTGGGTTTTCTTTAATGCAATTGACTTTTCTTCTCTTGCAGCTTTCAATATATTTTCTTCGTTACGTCTACTTAGGGATTTAACTATGGTAGGCTGTGGGAATTTTCTTTTATTGTCTGGTCTATTTGGTGTTCTGTATGCTTCTTGTATCTGTATGGTGTGTCTTTCCTTCTGTAATCTTGTTGAACATGTGGTCTATGCCATAGATTTTGGATTATTCTCTCTTATCTATGCCTATAATTTGAAGATTTTTTCCTGTGTCTCACGTTTCACATATGTTTCGTGCCTGTGTGTTTTTAAAAATTCATATACTTTACTTATTTGGTCTAGGTCTTCTATTTTTTTTCCTCAAGTCTTTATAGTCTATTTTATTCTTGATTCATTCTGCATGTAAGGCTTTCCTTTAAGTTTTCTAGTTGAGTTACTAGGCTTTTTAATTCCATCTTTATTTTTGCTTGAGCCTTCATCGATGGTTCTATTTCCTTACTGAATTCTATTCTTTGTAATTTCCATCAGCCTTAGGTTTGTTTGTTCTTAGGTGTCACCTAGACATTCCGCTTTAGTTCCTTCTCCTTAATTTTATCCATTTCTGTAAGTCTTCTTTAAACTGTTTGAATTATTTGATGAAGTTTATGATATTTTAAAAAATTCCATGTCATGTGATCTATCTAGGTAATTCTTGTTGACAACATTTCTACAGGACTGGTAGGTTTTGGAGAAAAGATAGAAGCTTGATATTTCAAATTACTGGTATCTTTGTGATGATATCTGGGCCTTCTTTTGTTAGATCTAAGTCTGCTATGGACTTAGACCAGGTTGAGAATGAAGAGAGGCTGCATGGGTAGGTTGGGCCTAGATGTTGGGATGGCTTGGGTGGAATGAAGTCCCGTGGACAGAAGGTCTGGGCTGGTATACAGGATATGCTTCCTGGGCCTAGAGATCATTTGTGGTGTAGTCATAAGGAGGCCAGAGTAGACAGGAGAACGGGTGTGAGAGACTCATCTTGCTAGACCCTGTAGAAGAAAATGGGATTTTACAACAGAATTTGTTTATTTTTATTTTATGAACATTTTCTCTGTACTTACATCTGTGTACCAAATGTGTTCAGTGCCCTAGAAGCTAGGAGAGGGTATAAGATCCTCTGTAACTGGAATAATAGGCAGTTGTCAGTTACCACATGGGTTCTTGGAGCATGACCATGGTCTTCTGTGAAATGTCACAAGCACTCATAGTGGGATGAGACACCTCTCCCATCCCTTCCCTCAGCACAGGCATTCTTGAAACAAGATTTCCTACTCACCTGGAACCCACTGAGTAAGTCTAGGTTGCCTGTCTCCACCTCAGCAGTATTTGGATTTCACCTCTGCACTACCATGCTCAGCTTTGTTACTGGTTCTGGGATGGATCTCAAGTCCTAAAGTACATGGCATGTACGTACCTACTGAGCTATCTTCTCAGCTTATGACTGAGTTTTACACTAAATTATGTCCAGATTATAAAGTGAACAGTTAAGTATTAAAAATGAAAAGCAGGGTAGGGACAGATCAAAAGTCTAGATAAAAGCTGCCTTGGAGACCAAGCTGAACAATTAGCAATCCCAGACAGGAGGAGAAAGCAGACTAATGGGAGACCCATGCAGATTCTTTTGGAAAACGGTATAAATGTCCCTGCTGTGGCTCGTGTTAGGATCTTCAAAGGCATCATGCAACTTCTGACACCACATGTCTGAGACTGTTTCCTACTGGCCAATCATTTCCCATCCAGGGGTAAATCAGACATCCCAATCAGCTGCACGCCACTGCCTGGCTGGCATCAAGCAGGTGACAACTGCTTTGACACTAGAAGGTGAAGTGTCTCTGAGGAAAGAGTGCTTCATCATACTACTCAGACTCAGAAATCAATAAGTGCTTGACGCTTTGGAAGCTCCCTTTGATGATGGATCCAATGCCACTAGAAGTACTTACATGCCTCAACAATGTTTGTCTTTTATGGGAGAAAAACGCTTGTAAACTGAACATTCCCAGAAAGCCAGAAGCTCTTGCTTCCTTCAGGGAAGGCACGTGAAGAATAAGAGTGGGAGAACCTGCCCCGTCCCTCACCAGCTGCAGCGCTGGGAGAGCCTGTCTTGCTTAGGCAGCACAATAGAACTGGCCCTGATGATCCAGCCCCCCCCCCCCAGCATGAGAATGGGAGAGCTGTCTTTGCTCCTTGCTGGCAGTAACATTGGATAGGCCAACCAGAGCAGAGCAGGAGATCTTGCCTTGGTGGTGTGGATGTGGGAGAGCTAGCCTGCTGACCAGTTCAGATAAATCTCAAGATCAGATCCGGGACTTTGAATTGGTTCACCCCAGCATCTACCTTACCGATGAACTGCTGGAGTGCACGAAGGAGCAAGTCCTATATATTCACAACTACAGGCTCTCCATGACACAGAGTAACAGCAGGATATTTGACAGGAGGCCCAGTGAAGTTTCAGTATTGATAGAGTAGCGGAAGCCAGAATCCTCGTACCAGACCAGGAGTCACTGCAATGGACATTTGCAAGCAAAGAAGTGTGGACAAAAAGGTCCACTGTAGGACACACTGTGACACATTAGTGCTTCCACATTTTTTCTCTGTTGGGGGGGGCTTGCAAGGGTGGAGGGTGGTAGGAGGGGGAGATAAGTGGGATTGGGGTGCATGATGTGAAATTCACAAAGAAACAATAAAAAGTTGTTTTTTTCCTTTCCTTTTTTTTTTTTTTTTTTTTTTTTAAAGGTAACACAAACCATGTTTTGAAAGCTACCGATCTAGCAGCATCAGTGATCTAGTTAGGGAAGGTATGCTGAGATTCCTTGCTGGGGGTGGTGGGGAAGGCAGAAAGCTGTCTGTGGAGATGTCTTGCTGAGTCAGCTGCTCTCTGCCGTGCTTATAACCTGGCCGGAGGAGCAAAGGGCCTAGGCTGACTGTACTCGTGTTCATAGTTGTTTGTTTTCTGCCTGCCCACTCCTGTTTGAAACCCACTTTCCCGTATTGCTGATCCTCAGCTGGTCCATGGCTGTATCCCTAGATTCCCACCACCCTGGTGTTTTCCAATGTATTTCTAGTAGCTGACTCTGATCCTGCTTGGGTTAATTCCTGGCTTATAAAGCATGTTTGTCACCTTTCTGTTACTGTGCTCAACCATGAAATAAACTTATTACCAAGATGAGATGTTTATTTTTACTCATACCTTTGGAGGTGTCGGTCCAAGGTCAGTCCTATTGATTTTGAGGTGCTCATCTCATGGTCAGGATATGAACAAAGGAAAGATGAAGGGCTGAGACCACTACCCCACCAATCAGAGCACGTCTCACTGGGCTCTACCTCTTAATCTCGTCACTGTTTCCCAATAGCATTAACCTGTGGAGTAAGACTTAAATTCAAGATAACACTATAGTATAAAGTATCCTCACTCGGGCAGAACAACACCTTGTGAAGACAGACTTGGGTGATAGGTTTGCCAACCCTAGTCACCATAATGCTCTTCGTAAGAACCCTATGCTTCCATTCAACCCCCATGACTGCCTCTAATACTAGCAATTTTCTACTTCTCAGATTTACTAAGCACCAATACAATCTGGGAACGATATTTGAATCCTTGATTTGGAGAGACAAGGGACAGCTTTAGTTCATGTAGCTCAGTGCTACAAGAATAAAATTGAAGAAGAAAATTTGATACAAAATTTCAACTTCTGGGTGAAAATCATTAGCCAGAAAAGTCTTCTCCTGGCTTGAATTCTCATGTAGTGGCTGAGTGTTGCTGACCGTGCTTTGATGCTCTTCTGTGTATCTCATGCTATTTTTTAGAAAACTCAGTCTTCTGCCCAAGGATATAACTTTTTTGCTTAAAGTTCATTTGATTTTTTCAGTGAGACTGTGAAAATAATGTTTAATTCATTTCGTTCTTCAAAGTGCTGGTTCCTCCTTTCTCCTTATCCCAGTAGTGGGTGGCTGTTGCTACCATTCTGTTTTTCACTCAGTTTCTATGCTCAGAGTCTGTCCATATCTTTCCCATGCAGCTCTCATTGTCTACCCTTCACTTTCCTCCCTGTCATGCTGGTTGAGACCTACAGCTTTGGACAGAGATATGCTGGAGTTTAGTTCTAGCACAGTGTTTAGTAAATCACTCAGCATTGGCATGCTTCATTTTCCTTATGCCTAAATTGGTACTTAAGGACACGTATGTAGGCTGTGGGAATTAACATATGCAAAGCACTTAGTGCTTACTGGTTGGCTTATGAACTGAATCTGTCTTCACTTCCTTCATTTACTAGGTAAAAATGAAATTCTATGGTATTTTATACACAATTCCATTAACATCCTGTTTTTTGTTTTCAGGGCAGCATCCCAGAAAGACTTCCTTTAAAACAGTCATGCTCAGTGTTTGTGCCGGACATGGCCCGTCTGTGTCTGTTACCCTGCTTTTGCTTTTCAGTCAGGTATAATCTTCTATCTTTCATTTGCTATTTATTCCACCCTGTAGTTTCTTGTCTTTGCAAGAAATGCTACACAGTGAATTAATCTTATATTGCTACCCAGTAAATTACGTAAACTTGATGGAAGATGAGGCACATGTGCTATTGACTTTGTTGACATGACTTAGGGGTTGTGACATGGTCTATCTGGAATTTCTGCTCAGGGTCTCGTGAGGCTGTGCCAAGGTGTTGGCTAGGCTGTCTCTTCATTGAGAAACTTAACTGAGAGAAAATAGCTTGTGAGATCATTCAGGAGCTAGCAGATTCATTTTCTTCAGGATGTGCGACTGAAGGTGGAGTCCCCATGGTCCCATGACAGGTGGCTTCTTCAGGACAATTGTTTGCATCATCAAGGCAGCAGGAAGAATCCCATTCTAGTCTGTTAAGGTGTTGCCATGTGTCATAGTGTAAATATTGGAGTGGCATCCTGTTGATAACCTTTCCATGTTTTCTTTGTTGAAAGCAGTCCCAGACCTATTTCTTCGCTATCAAAGGGGAGAGGACATTTCAGAACGTTAGGAACCGGACAATGTTTGGGGATTTCTTAGGGGCTGCCCACATGACAAGATTCATGATACAACATCAAAACAGCATACCAAACTCGTCTGTGACTTCATCTTATTAATTCTGTAAGCAAGATAACAAAATATAGTCCCATGTTTAGCATCTTTAGAAAGATTTAACTGTCCTAGAAACTACAAACCAAAGGTTCTTAACTGGTACATGACTTGAAAAGCTCTCTTGAAGTTAATGAATGTAAGAAAATGTCAACCAAAATTCCAATAATCTTTCAGGAAGTGAAGAAATGCAGAAAGAGTACAGGATGGCCGATGGGTAAAGTGATACTGGTTCATTAAAGTACAGGGGAAAGAAAATTGCTAAAGTCTCTTACCTTCAGTTGTAGGGGGTGAACTTAGAAGGTGTCTAATGAAAATGGCTTTGCGTATCAGAGGAGGATGAGGACCAAAAACTTAACGAGGGGTGAGGACTGATAAAGCAGGAACACAGGAGTTCACAGAGTATGAATCTGCACTCACTCCGCAGGGACAGGTCTATCTGGTTGAAGACAGTTACTGTTTTTGTTGTTGTTTCTGTTAAGTTATGAGGGGCTGTGGCAGTAGCTCAGTTGGTAGTGGTTTCCTTTCATGCACAATAGCCTCAATCAGTTCCAGCACTGGACAAACAGAGTGGTGGTACACTTCTGAGTCCAGCATCAGGAGGTAGAGGCAAGAAGATCGGAAGAAGTTCAATGTTGTCCTTGATTACATAGTGAGTTGGAGGCCAGCCTTAAACCAAATTAAAACCAAACCAAACCAAACAAACAAAAAAACCCCCATCCCAACAAAAAGAATAACAAAACTTCAGTTATGAGCAATTCTAAATATCAAAAAAGAACTAGACAGCCACTTATATCCAATCATATTATTAGAGGTTAAAACTTCATATATTTCCTTCAGATACTGTTTTTAAAAATAGTTAAAATCACATGTTCTATCTGATCGCTCTCCTCTCTTTTCCCTTAATGAAGATTTGAGTTATTATCATATCTGTTTAACTGGGTCAATAAGTACAAACTTAGAATGTCATTTGGAAAGAAGTGAATCCCTTAACAATCTCATTAGCAAGTAAGAGATACAAAGAAAGGCAAAAGGAATTGGAAGAACCTTTGAGGACAGTGACTAATGCCCGTATGATTTGCTATAACATTAATGGGTCTGATTTCAGAGCAGGCCTTAAAATGCTCTGATATCCACTTGGCTTAAAAGGTTAAGGGCAGAAAAACAAAAGCATTCTTTTGGGGAGGAGTTGAATTGGAAGGCAAAGGGAGTGTGTGTCTAGCAGGAGTTAGAAGAGATAATTGTTCATTAGGGAGTGTGGAATCTGCTGTGATTAAGCACAGGCCTTCCTTAGGCAGTTTCCTGCTTTCTGCCTATAATGGCCATTAAATTTCTCTTTGCTCAATTAGAATGAATTCTGGTTTTTGCACTAAAGATTTTTTTCATGGGTTTCTCACCCCTCACTCCTTTGGATTTTCACTGAGTCAATGTAAGATTGTTATAAACTGAAAGTTCACGCCCACATATTCTTATGTTGAAGTCCTAACTTCTGAGTGATGATGTTCAGATGTGAAACCTTTGGAGGTGCTTAGGTCATGAGGGTGTACCACTCATGGATGAGCTTAATGGCCCTGTAAGATGAGATTCTCTTCCTTCTTCCCACCCCTACTGTTTACTATGTGAGGACATAGTAAGGCATTTATATACCAGGAAGCGTGCCCTCAGCAGACCTTATCCTGTAGGGATCCTGACCTCAGATCTCCCAGGCTGTAATTGTAAAACAAATTCCTCCTGTTTAAACCTTCAAGTCTATGGCAATTTGTTATAGCAGACCAAGCTGACTAGAACAACCCTTAAGGTAGAGTATAAATTACTTTTCATGTAAAATGTTCTAATGTACATGTTTTTAGAAAATATATTGTACACAGAAACCAGTGACTTACTGAATTAAACATAGGGAGTTGATATAAAAATGCCTGGGATAGATTTATAGTGATTGACATGCATTATGCTTTTAAAATAAGCATCCTTTAAAATATGAATTTGGATATCAATGCAATTACTATTTATTGTGTTTGTGTTGATTGTATGTGCAGCAACTTACTTTACTTGATGGTCACAGCATTTTGACAGATACAGGTTTTGTGCATGAAGGTGTCAAGGTTACCTTCAGATTGAACTATGACATTTCCTCAGTCAAAGCCACGTGCTTCAGAGGTATCTTCTGGGGAGCCTGTTACTTAATTTTTTCTAAAAAGTAACTGTTCAGTGGTTGTATAAAGCTCTTTGATTGACTCAGTTTGTAAAAGTAGCCAAACCTCCCAACTACCAAGAAAAACAAATCAACATCTCTACAACAGGTGACATAACCTTATCAAAGAGTGATGTAGGTAAGAAAGTAGATATGAAACTTTGGAGAATTGTTAGGTTGGAATGAGTTCTAAAAGCAGTTATGCTATTATGTAACAGAACTGCAGAATTCGTTCAGTTGGAATCATACATGAACTGAGAAGCTACTTTGTAATTGCTTCTTGACACTCTGAAGAGGAAAGGGGTGTGTGTAGAAAGTCTTACTTTCTTGGTATTTATGCACACTAGTGAAACATTCCGCTTCTTCTGGTGGGATGGTGAGTTTGATTCACTGGGAGAAGGCATGGGAGATGTGGAGTATGCTTGTACTACTGAAGGACCTGAAGTGCCTCTTAACAATTGACTAGTAAAGAGGGCATAAGAGACTTATTAAATGTGTTGAAAGACTCACTAGAGATAATCTGAGGGTCAAGTCTATGTGGGTTGCTATCATTGGAAAGGATATTCTGCAGATTGGGGGCTTTCCAGGAGATTCAGTTGGTCATGGAAATTACCTGTGAAGGTGCAGGAAGTGGAATCAGATAGGTTCACCTAGTGATGTTAAGTGTCAACATGCAGGGAAGGAAGAAAGCCTCAACCCTTCTTCAGATGTAAATCATTCGATTTTCAAAATATCCTAGTGGATGTAATTTCTAATTAGCTAAATGAGGGTTAGAGGTCTCGTTTTTCTAAGACAGAGTCTTCCTTTGGTAGGGAAAATAGACAAGTCTTGAAGAATTAGGTCTTATCCCCACCTAAAGTTAAAATGAGGATTCTATTTGGAAAAAGCACATAACTACAAAGAAAGGCATGGTTTTTGAAAGGTAGAACAGGATATCATTCACCCTGTACAAGAGTCTGTTGTCAAGGCATTCATTAAACTGTTCTAATATGAGTTATGGCACTGAGTAGGTGTGACTGAGAGATGAACAAATTTTCACTGTTCCTCTACCCTGTAAGAGCCATCGGGATGAACAAATTTTCACTGTTCCTCTACCCTGTAAGAGCCATCGGGACAAAGTGCTTAAAACAGGAGTAAGCAAGGATCTGAGGAGGCAATCAAAGACTGATAGGAACTGAAATTTCAGAAAGACATGTATGTCTTACCTTTCAGTTTGAACTTCAACCTGTAGAGTTTAGTGGCTTTTGGGAATGGAGGCTAGAAGATCTGGCAGAGTGTGGACATTCATCACAGTCATGTTGATGAGAAACGATAGGGACTTGGGACTCAGAGTGAGGACCAGTATGGACATAGTCTCAGCTTTTTGACTCTGTGGAACACTGTTTCATTAAACTAAATAGGACTGAACTATTTCCTTATTGTATATTTGTATATGTACATTTGTGTGCATGTGAACGGCATACATGTGTTCCAATGTGTATGTGAAGGTCAGAGAATAACTTGTGGCAGTCAGTTCTTTCCTTCCACTACATGGGTTCTGGTAATCTAACTCAGGTCATCAGGATTTGCTGAACAGAGACTGTCTGAGACAGCTTTCCCCCAAGAATTAATTTTTGGGGGGAGGGGAATGATGGTTTTTGTTTTAGACATCTTAAAGTTGAGGTTCTATGAAACATCTTAAGATGTTTACCATAAAGTAAAACGTGTCTGGGGTTCAAGAGAGAAATTTGGTTAGTTAAATTGTTAGATAGTCAACAATGTGCAGATTTTAGAGCCATAAATATGAACAACAGTGTTTAGGGTAAGTGTGTCAGAGCAGAGGGCAGGCAAATGCGAACCAGAGAATCCACACAACTGAATAGAGACAGGATGTCAGAGGTTGGAGGGGGAGGAAAAGGAAGAAGGGAAGGAAAGAGGGAGGGTTTGAGGGAGGGAGGAAGAACATAGCATACCAGGGAAGAAGAGGAGGTAGAAATCTCCTCCTACCACCGAGTGACCAAGTTTGAAAAGACACGGATCTAGCCATCACAGGCCATGAGAATAAAAGTCTTTTCATTATGATGATGAAAGCCCTGCGAGTTAACAGTATGTGGCATATTGAGAGCTGAATGGGAAGTGGGGGAATTAAGTTCCCAGATGTCCCACTTTAAGGGCGGTTAGCCTGAGTGTGCTGAAGGGCTAGGAACCATATTTTGAAAGACTGTTGTGGGAATGTGATGTTCAGGAGTGCTCAGATGCTTCCCTGGTGATTGCTGGACTAAAACTTTTTAAAGCTTTGGTCTTCTTTTTCTGTGTTGATATAAGAGTGGTTTAAAACTGGCTGGGCCTTTGAAAAGTCTAAACCTGACTAGGAAAGCCTCCAGAAACACCAAGACAAAGGACGGAGGAAGAATCCCCGCTGCTGCTGTACACAGAGCGAGGCTGGGTTTCTGAGATGATGAGGTTTGAGATAATGACAAAGAGAGTGAAGCATCTATCAGCCTCCTTGAGTCTGCAAGATGCCCGAACAACCTGCCCTCCAGCAAACACATTTCCTTTCTGAAATTCTGTCAAATAAATTCAGAGAGACATGAAAAGAATGGAAATAGATATCACAACATGCACTGATACAGCCCCTATTTTGCAGTCAGTATGCAAGGAATTTCAACCTTGTATCTGATCTCTCTGGCATGTACACTGTGCCAAAGGACTTGTGAACGCACAACTTTATAGCCATGGCAGGGAACTTGAGAGGACATTGCACAAAAATGAGACTACAGATACCGTGGATGTAAGAATGAATGCTCTCCATAATGACATTCAAGGAAAATGGCACACTTGTAGGCCTCTCCACATTCAATCTTACTGACGACAAGAAATGCAGTCTGGATTTAGCATTTCATTTGGAGTATCACAGCCCCAGCTAGCTCTGAATGGGTAGTTTTTTTTTTTTTTTTCAAGATCTGAGGTTTCTCAGCTTCTGAAGTGATTGGTATTCCTCTCCCATCTAGCGACTGTTGGATGGGTTTTATTTAAGACGCAAAGAGTTCCGGTGAAGTGTGGTCCTGGATGTGCTTTAAAAACACACATTTCAGACCTTTCCTCCTTCACTCGAAGTAGCAGATAAAAATTGCAAAGTGAAAGTGACAAGATAGCATTGTGACTCTGACTCACAAAGGCATACGGAATCTACAGATGCTTCCACATGCCGGAAATGAGCGAACACGGCAACTGTCACACCCAACATCCAAAAATGAAGTAGATCTTGTCCAAACCTTGAGTCACTGTAGTGCTCATGGGGACTGGGTATTCTGGGCAATGCAACTTTCTGTTTTTCACAATTTTTTTTTCTGCTTATTTTTTGTATTTATTTACTTTATATATGTGAGTACATTGTGGCTGTCTTGAGACACACCAGAAGAGGACATTGGGTCCCATTACATGTGGTTGCTGGGAATTGAACCCAGGACCTCTAGAAGAGCAGTCAGTGCTCTTAACGGTGAGCCATCTCTCCAGCCCTGTTTTTCACAATTTTTTAAAGTGACTTTTTATTAGGTGTATATGTTGTACACTAAGAGTAATAGGCTTCACAATGACAGTTTTCATGTACAGCGTGTAAGCTAGTTGCTTGATGATTGAATAGAGTACTCCATTTGTTAGAATCATTGTTACCAAAGTTTAGAAATATTGCAGCTATCTGATCAATTTAGTGGGAGGCAGAGACGCAGGACTGCTGCTCTTGCTCAGTATCTCCTTCCCATTTTAGACTTATGATTTATCTCTTATATGATTATCCTATTCACACATATGAGCCCAGTGCTCTGTCTAGCTTATATGCATTCTTTTGCTTTATTCTCAGTGTACTACTTAATTCTTGGGTATCGTGTGGGTTGGATCCTGCAACAACTTAAGTGATACAGAACTTGCAAAAACCATTTCTAATCTAGTAGGATTGCCCCGCGCTACGGTCTCGCCAGCAAGAACGACGCGGCACACATAGGATCCTTCTGCAGTAAAGCTTCAATGCATCTTGA
>JADRCH010000040.1:14039520-14059673 GCA_019843965.1 Rhynchomys soricoides | reverse complement strand
GCGCTATCTTGTAATGGCGGATGTGGGTGCTCAGGCGGCTCCCAACAGTAGGATAAGAGATGTGTTCTACCATAAAGCAAAGATTCCTGGGGTCAAATCCTGGATCTACTGCTTCTTGGCCATATGACCTTGCATTAGAAATAAAAGCAAGACACTAATATTATCTCCATTGTGAAATGTTTGGATCAGGGTCTAGCATAGAAGTTGCTCCAGCTGGTGTAAGTTAGATATCTCTATTCACTGTTAGATAAAGAGGGCACCTGCAACTCACATCCCTGGGAGAGGATGGAGTTTTCTTCAGAGTACAATCGTCCATCACAGAGTCTGCGATGAGCCATGTCACCTGAGTTTGGCGCTCCCTGGCCTTTTATGTTTGTTCTTGATTGAGCTTCTATGTTCTATTTTGGGAAGAAGAAGAAGAAGAAGAAGGAGGAGGAGGAGGAGGAGGAGGAAGCATAAAGGAATCCTGCTATAGGTTGGTATGTTGTTTTTTGCCCCTCTATAGTTTGAACATTTAGAAAATAGTTTCTGGTTCCTAAATTATGGTAAATTAAGAGTTTCAATGGATTAATCAAGGTGTTCTATAAACTGCCTCTATAGAAGACAGGGAGTAATTACATGAGCTAGAAAACATAAAAGCAAACCAAAACATAGAGAGAAAAGACAATTTATTGGTGCTTTATCCATGTTTCTGTGAATGGCTTGATGTACGCAGAGAACAGCAATCAGATTGGCTTCTCCTCCTCCTGGGGTAGGCAGTGACTGGAGGGTTCTTTTGATCATTTTATTCATTTTGTGTTAAAACTATAGCTCTTCTAATTTATAGACTTATTGTGAATGTCAAGGAAATGTCACCCAAACCATTGAAATACAGTGCAATTCATCTGTTGTATTTAAGTAACAGGTTGCCCTGGGCTCCAAGGGAAATGAGCTTAAATGGAACTGGGATTTTGACTGTTCAATTGCAGTACTTTAAAGACACAGAATAATCAAGGTGAATTTCTTAAAGGAATAGGCTCTAAGGACAGACAGGTAACCATGAAGTATTTCTCACTAAGCCATTAAGTGGCAGATTGGCACACATTACATTTCAGAGTGTGATTTGTTTGGTTCAATGTGAATCACTTTTCCCCTTTAAATTGGAGTCCAAATCCTATAATGTAGATACTTAAATGAACCCTCTGGGTTACTTAGGCATCTATTTCAGCATTCCTGGGAGAAATTCAACAGTCTGTTATAAAAATTGAGTTTTATGTTTCTGTCAATGCCTAAGGAAAAATTTGATTATCCTTCTGATTTTTCCAAGTCCTTTAACTAAATTGGATTATGTTCTGGCTTACCCTTTACTTTCCATTGTTGTGATAGTGTTTTATTTGCAAACTTTAGAGTATAAACTGATGAGAAGACAAAGGCTGATAGTTCTGGAGAAGCAGCATAGAAGCCCATGTGGGTCAACATTCTATCCTGACTTGACTGCTTGCTGTTACGTTGCTTCAGTCTCTTTGTGTGTACAATGGGGCTGCTAACAATGACCTTGCCTGGGTTATGGTAGAATGAAGTGGAGCAGTGCATGTGTAATGGCCACCAGGAAGGTTCTAGATAAACGCACTCTTCGGCCCATCCCATCAATCTCTGAATAATTTCTCACTTGTTGTGGTAACACAGAGACTAAGAATGTGTTCAGACATAGGATCTTTCATAGAGGGAATCGTAGACAGTGTCTGTCAAGGTTCAGGTGGAGAATCAATAGTAGAATTGCCACAAGGAATTGCCTCATCTAATGTGAAGGTTGGCTGGGAAAGTCTGAGAGCCACAGGGTCTGAGGGGAGGAAGGGCAGGGGCTAAAGCTACTCTCTACATGTGAACTTTATTCTAATATTCTTGGTTCTGCAGCTAAGGACTTCTAAGTGAATGAACCCAGCTGACTTATAGTATCCAGGATAGTCTCCTTCCTTTAAAGTCAATTTCTGGTGGACTTTAATCATATTAACAAAATACCTTTATAAAAATACTTATATTAGTATTTGACTTTATAGTGGGGAATGGAGATTGCAGCCCAGGAAAAGTGACACACCAAGGAGAACATTAAGCCATCCTTCTGACCTTTCTGCCTTTTACTTTTTTTCAGGGAAACATATTATCTACAATTAATAGCTACTAGGGAAGGGAGGAAGAGTAAGTTTTCTTTAGGAATGTGGTCCCTGGTAGGTTGGGCATGTTCTGGGAGATTGTTGTACACTGTTTACATATAAGGAATACTGGCTGGGCAGTGGTGGCTTTACATATAGGGAATACTGGCTGGGCAGTGGTGGCGCACTCCTTTAATCCCAGCACTCAGGAGGCAGACACAGGTGGATTTCTGAGTTCGAGGCCAGCCTGGTCTACAAAGTGAGTTCCAGGACAGCCAGGGCTACACAGAGAAACTCTGTCTCAAAAACAAAAACAAAACAAAACAAATCAAAACAAACCCCCAAACCATATAGGGAATACTAATTAGGCTCAGTGACTTCGTCACAAAAAAACCCAAAAAACCAAAAAACCCCCAAAACAATAGGGAATATTAATTAAGCTCAGTGACTTTGTCACAAAAAAACCCCAAAAACAAACAAACAAACAAACAAAAAACAAACCAAATATGAAGTTTGGGAGGGAGATGTGCATATAGGGGAAGCTGGGAGAAGTTGGAGGTGAATATCATCAAAATATATTGTTTGTGTATATGAAATTATCAAAGAATAATATATTGGAAGCCAATTATGTCTAAAAGATTGTGTATGTATGTGTGTGTGTGTGTATGTGTGTGTGTATGTTCTGGATATGGAAGGCAGGGTCTTGTGCATTAGAGGGAAGCCCTCAGAATTTACTTTTAGCAGAGTATGATATAAGATTAAGTTTTTCTGAAACTGTAGAAAAGGAAGAAGGAAAACTCTATTTTCATAATATGAAGGCAAAATATGAAGTTACCAAAATTCAATGTTTTGTTTTCTGCTTACTATCAAAAATAATCTCATTAATATTTTAAATAAATTTCTGTTCAGCTTGAGAGCCAAGTGCACTCTGTAAGACAGGACTCTGGGTGCTGCTCTTTCTGAGCCTTACCTCCTGATGGAAAATAGATGTTAGAAGGAGCCAGTAATTTATTCCAAAGAAGAGGTCAGCCTAGCTTCCTGCTGAACTGGTTTTTAGTGCATCTATAGCTCGTTGTCTTCAGGTTTGTGTTGCAGCAAGGCTAAAAGCTGAGGATGGTAAATGCCACTAGAAAATTATGTTCTCGAGCTTTGTACAGGGAGATAGGAATGGTTCCATTCGCATTCTTCTACAAAGAACTCAAGAAGTTAGACTCCAGAGATCCACATAACCTTATCAAAAAATGGGGAACAGAGTTAAACAGAGAATTCTCAACCGAGGAAACTCGTAGGGTTGAGAAGCACCTAAAGAAATGTTCAATATCCTCAGTCATCAGGGAAATGCAAATCAAAACAACCCTGAGATTCCACCTCACACCAGTCAGAATGGCTTAGATCAAAAACTCAGGTGACAGCAGATGCTGGCGAGGATGTGGAGAAAGAGGAACACTCCTCCATTGCTGGTGGGAATGCAAGCTGATACAATCTCTCTGGAAATCAGTTTGGCGGACCCTCAGAAAAATGAACATAATACTACCTGAGGACCCAGCTATTCCACTCCTGGGCATATACCCAGAAGATGCTCCAACATGTAATAAAGACACATGTTCCACTATGTTCATAGCAGCCATATTTATAATAGCTAGAAGCTGGAAACAGCCCAGATGTCCCTCAACAGAGGAATGGATACAGAAAATGTAGTACATTTACACAATGGAATACTACTCAGCTATTAAAAACAATCACTCATGAAATTCTTAGGCAAATGGATGGAACTTGAAAATATCATCCTGAGCAAGATAACTTAGTCACAAAGAATGAACAGGGTATGTACACACTGATAAGTGGTTATTAACCCAAAAGTTTGGAACACCCAAGAATCACTACACAGCAACCATTGGGCTGAGTGTGAGGTCCCAGATGGAGGAGTTGGGGAAGGGACTGAAAGAACTGAGGGAGTTTGCAGCCCCATGGAGGGAGAAACAGTGTCAACTAGCCTGACCTCCTGATGCTCCCAGAGACTGGATCACCAACCAAAGAATACACATGGAGGGACCCATGGTGCTGGCCACACATGTGGTAGAGGAGGGTCTTGTTAGCCATCAGTGGGAGGAGAGGCCCTTGGGCTTGAGGGTGTTAGATGCCCCAGTGTAGGGGAATGCCAGGGAGGGAAGATGAGAGTGGGTGGATGGAGGAATACCCCCATAGTGGCAGGGGGAGAGGATAGGGGGCTCCAAAGGGGAAATCTGGAAAAGGGAATAATTTGAAATGTAAATAAAGTATCAAAAAAAAAGAAAGAAAGCTATCTTCTCCCCCTTTCTCTACAGGGGACAACCACATTATTGGAGCAACTGAAGATCAGAGAAACAATTTATTGCTATATTTTGGCTTTTGTCCTCACCCTTTATCTCCAACAGTTTCTCAGAACAATACATGCAATTTTTAAAAATTTATGAATTATTTAATATATAAAAGATAATATGTAAGTTATGAAGCATAATTATATATAATTATATATATATATACACACACATATATATGTATATATCATGAATCATAGTCAATAGGCTGATAGGCTGATACTGTGGGAAGGTGCCCTGCTCACTTCATTCGCCTTCTGCTTGCTCCTCTCCAGACATCACCATTACATGGCATTTTGTATTTATTATTTTCTTTCCTGAGTATTTGATACCACAGTGCATTCATCCCTAAACAGTATATTTCATTTTACTTACTTTTAGCTTATATAGATGGTACCATAATATATACCTATATTTGTGTATACATTGTCTTTTAGTAGTATGCTTCTCAGATCCATCCTTGGTTATATATAACCATAATGCATATTTTCATCTGTACAGACTATTTCATTATATAATTTATAGTGCTTTTATTATCCATTTGTCATTATCCTTGGTCAATACCATTTGCATTTTTTTCTATTTTTACCAATGAAATAATGAAACTCACAGTATAAGCTATGAATACTCTTGCCTAGATATCCTTAATAATATGCCCGGGAAGTGGACTTTTGTGTTACCTAAAACTCTGCATTATGGGTAAACCGAGGCTCAGGGCCTCCTGACGGTTAACATTAGGGCGGCATGAGATGGTACTGATTTGGCTCCAACCCTGTCCTCCATCTCTGTATGAATATGCTGAGGCTTGTTTTCTAAGAAAAAGTTTAAATCATATAACCGTTGGTAAGGATTTGTCTAAATACAATGTTTTCTTTTTCTCTTTTTAAATAATTTTCAGATGACTGGAATATATATCTATTTCCTGTGCTTGGGTAAAACCAACCAACCAACCAACCAACCAACCAACCAACCAACCAACCAACAAACCAACCAACCAACCAACAAAACCAAAGAGAACCCACACTACAGGAAGTCTTAGAATGCTGGTCTGGGATCAGGAATAAATTGCACACTATCTTTTTGTTAATGAAAGTAGAGCATGTCTACATAAAAGTGAATATATGGTGCGTGGTTAGCTTGTTGAATTTTAACAGCACGAACAAGGCGTTAATCTTGTCTTCAGCATACAAGTGCAGGCTGAGAACATACCCAGCACTGAGTGGCACCACCCATGCTTCCCACCTCCCTGTACTACAGCATGTCCCTCAGAACTGTGTGGTGTCACTCCTACTGCACTGGCCACTGCAGCATGCCCCTCAGTTTCCTCCTTCTACCCTCTGTCCATCACCAGGGTAGAGGCTTTTTACACACATAATGCAGCTCATGGAGGGAGAAGATGAGAGATAAATCTTATATCTTTTATTTTCTTACCATGAGATATAGGTCCTTTTAGCGCCCTGGCCTCTGTTGACTTAACATGATGATGATAAGGCATTATTGTTTTGGCAAAAGGTTCCAATGAAGTAAAGCAAGCTACATTCCTAATAAAGAACATAGGAAGGTTTTGGACCCTGAGAGCTGGGAGTCTTTATGAATCATGATTCATAAACTTGTACATGACAACAACCTTCCCATGTGCCCTTTCTCCGGCCCCCGTTTCCATGATCACTATCCTCCAATTCCTTTCTTCCTAGGGACACACTTTCTGCAGCTACCCTTCATTCTGAATGAGGCAAAATTGGGATTCCTATTTGAAGTGTAGGCTTATCTTGGCTTGCTCATTGTTAGCTGAGTGTGAGCTTTGATAAAAATCTTATAGTGGGGTTGAAGGAAACAGCAACGCAGATCAATGGCTTCGCTTGTACTTCTGCTCTGGTCTTGAAGTTTGTTTCAAGTCACAACACTTGACACTCTTGAATGCAATGCCTGTCTCTGAATAACTTCCGCTCCAGTCCCTGCTCCTCTGCCCTGAATGAAGGTCAGTGTTCCTGTCTTCATTAAGGGAGATGAGCAGGTGCTTGTGGGAAACAGTCTTCTCACCTTCTGCTTCCTCATCACCATGCCTCCTCTCTGTCCCATTTGTACAACAGTGAACAGTTTGTTTTATATATTCTTGTCATAGAATTTTAACCTCTTCCTTTATTTACTGAAGTCATTAGAGAGGGTGACTGGATGTGCACTAAATGTGTGTTTTATATGTTACCACTCACCTGAGAAGACAAAGAAATGTTTTATTCCTCTTGCCATGGTTTTATTTTCTATGGAGTATAAGTACATTCTTACTTGTGCCATGAATTCAGTGCTCATTAATTTGAAGAAATCAACCATGCTTGTGACTTTCACAAGGCTATGAAAATATCATCAGCTTTCTTAGATATGCCAGTAAATAGGAACTACTGTAGAGTAATAAAGTTCAAAAAATATGGATGGAGAGAAAAAAATCGAAGCTTGTAGTTGGGTCATTTGTGTTTGTCACTGTGGTTCTCTATGGTCGTATTTTATGTCATCATGTGGAAGTAAAAGCAGCATGCATTTTGTGACCTCAGATGAAAGTGTCTCTGTCAGCTCCTTTATGGTTTTAGGTTCTTCTGAGATAGCAAAAGATTGATCTGTCCTATTCAAAGCTCATGTACTCAAGTATACAAATATAAAAACTGGGTTTTATACAGCCCAGGCTTTCCTCTAACTTCCTGTGTTCACAAATATGATATTGAATTTATAAACCTCCCCTCTACTTCCCTAGTGCTGGGATTACAAACGTGAGCCATCATGTCTGGTTTTATGCGGTCTTGGGGATTGAATCTCAGGTTTGGTGAATAGTAGCTGTATTACTGGCCAAAATTTGCTCTTTATTTTATTGAAGTATTGTAAGGTTTATATCTTCGTGTATGTGCATGTGTATGTACACATATATGCATGTGGATGTACTCACACAAGTGAACACAACCAGAGGCAGACATTAGGTGTTTCCCCCAATCACGCTCTATCTTACTATTTTTTTAAAAAAAATATTTTTATCAGTTTGGCAGACCCTCAGAAAAATGAACATAATACTACCTGAGGACCCAGCTATTCCACTCCTGGGCATATACCCAGAAGATGCTCCAACATGTAATAAAGACACATGTTCCACTATGTTCGTAGAAGCCATATTTATAATAGCCAGAAGCTCAAACAACCCAGATGTCCCTCCACAGAGGAATGGATACAGAAAATGTAGTACATTTACACAATGGAATACTACTCAGCAATTAAAAACAACGACTTCATGAAATTCGCAGGCAAATGGATGGATCTTGAAAATATCATCCTGAGTGAGGTAACTCAGTCACAAAAGAATGAACATGGTATATACTCACTGTTAAGAGGTTATTAGCCCAAAAGTTTGAAATACCCAAGAGTCACTTCACAGCAACAGTAGGGAGGAGTGTGAGGTCCCAGATGGAGGACTTGGGGAAGGGACTGAAGGAGCTGAGGGAGTTTGCATCCCCAGAAAGGCAGCAACAGTGGCAACTGGCCTGACACCCCCAATACTCCTGAAGACTGATCCACCAACCAAAGAATACACATGGAGGGACCCATGGTGCTGGCCACATATGTGGCAGAGGAGGATCTTGTTAGACATCAGGGGGAGGAGAGGCCCTTGAGCCTGAGGGTATTAGATCCCCCAGTATAGGAGAATGCCAAGGGGAGAAGATGGGAGTGGGTAGGTAGGTGGGGGAATACCCCCATAGTGGCAGGGGAGGGGGGAGGGAATAGGGAGGTTCCAAAGGGGAGATCTGGAAAGGGGAAACATTTGAAATATAAATGAAGTTAAAAAAAAAAAGAAAGAAATCCAACACCATGTGATCTTACAAAAATTGTTTATCTTGAATGTGATCATGAAGAGTAATCAAAGAAGTGAAGAGGACAAGATGTTCTCAGGACATCTCACTGACAGTCTAGAGGAACGTCTGTGCCACCAGATAGTAAAAATATTACAAATCTTTCTATAATAATGGAAACCAAAGAGGCATAGACCAGATGAAAGTTTTAAATTTGAGTGGGCTGTTTTAGGACAACTGGGGAAATCTGGTATGCAATGCTTCATATGATCTTACCCGATTCGTGTTTGTATTAATGAGTCCCAAGATTATAGATAAAGATCCTCATATGTAAAAGATGCATATGTAGAAGGAGCTGGTTATGATGATACTGTCAGCTAATCTGTAAGAAGCCTTGTGAGCTGTAGAAGGGAAGGAAAGAGGAGAATGCGTAAGGATTCTAGGGTAAGAGTTATAAAATGTTCATTGTATTATTCCTCTCACTCTTGTAAATTTGAGAATTTCAAAATAAAAGAAATTTCAAAATAAAATGTCAGTATATGTATGTGTGTAATGGCTATTCCTGGCTGTCAACTTGACTATATCTGGAATGAACTACAATCCAGAATTGGAAGGCTGCGGTCCTGACCTTTTGGCTGGAAGATACAAGTTTCTGAACTGGATCTTAGCATAGAGATCTTGAGGCATAGTGGCTATGAATCCCAGGAGACTAAGGCAAGGAGATCTCTGAGTTCAAGGTCATCTGGGACAAAGCAAGTCCCAGATCCAGGCATGGTGCTAAACACCTTTAATCTGGGCCACACCTTCTACTGGAGACTTACATAAGGACGTTGGAAGAAGGAAGATTCTCTCTTCTTTGCCAGCTTGCCTTGTGGGACTGAGCAACTGCTAGATACTTGGACTTCCATTCACAGCTGCTGCTGACCATTGTTGGGGAGTTGGACTACAGACTGTAAGTCATCAACAAATTCCTTTACTGTGTAGAGACTACCCATAAGTTCTGTGACTCTTGAGAACCCTGACTAATACAATGTGCATGTGGGTAGTGTGCATGTGGTGGTGACAGGTGCTAGCAAAGGCCAGAGACTTTGGATCTGGAGTAGAGCCATCCTATTTGAGTGATGAGAACCAAATTCAGTCCTCTGGAAGAACAGGAATACTTGACATACTTGACCGTGGTTAGGAGGTGTGGCCTTGTTGGAGTAGGTGTGGCCTTATTGGAGGAAGTTTGTCACTGGGGTTAGGATGTGGGATTTCAAATATTCAAGCCATGCCCCTCCCCCCCCTTTTTTTTTTGTTTTGTTTTGTTTTTTTGAGACAGGGTTTCTCTGTGTATCCCTGGCTGTCCTGGAACTCACTCTGTAGACCAGGCTGGCCTCAAACTCAGAAATCTGCCAGCCTCTGCCTCCCAAGTGCTGGGATTAAAGGTGTGCTCCACCACTGCCTGCTGCTTTATTTCTTTGAGGTAAGTATTTACAGGTGGAATTGTTAGATTGCAGGGAGAGTGTTTGCTTAATTACGTGTGAAACTACCTAATGGTTTCCTAAAGTATTGCACCCAGGCTCCATACTGTCTGCACAATTTTCTTTGCTTGGAATTGGCATCCTGATGTCCATTTGGAAAACGTTTTCCTCTTCAAGTCTTGCTCTGTGAATGTTTTAGGAGGGTAGTTTATACCTGATTCTCTGTCTCTTTGCTTCATTCACTCCTTCCCATTTCTACTGCTTTTCTGGGGAAAATAGGAATTGTGTCTTGTATACAAATTCACTCTCACAGTGAAATGTTATTTTGGGGCTTGTTATCAGCACTGTGTGAGAGATATTCATCAATTCAGTTCTTCTGAACATTTTCATGCACACACACAGACACACACACACACCACACACACACACACACACACACAGAGAGAGAGAGAGAGAGAGAGAGAGAGAGAGAGAGAGAGAGAGAACAAGTTTGGAAATGGAATGGAAAAAGTTATAATGTCTAGAGTTCAGCTCATTTTTTCAATTAATGGATGGCTCTAATTATTAAAAGCTATGTTCTTGTGACTGAGAGAGTATGGTTGTCAAATTGGACATATATATTCTTTGTTGTTGTTAACATAGTGAAAATCCAGGGAAGGATAACATAAAGTTCCATGGGGTTGAACTAAAGTTTATTATTGCTAGCACAAGGCAGGAAGAAATAAACAAGAGGATGTATATGAATTATTTAATATTTAGGCCACAAAACATCATTATCCCAGAACTGAAATGTAAGAAGGTATCACAGAAAAGAAAGGAATATCATAACTATAATATTCCATTTCTTTTATAGATTTTTTTTGGAAATATTTTATCTTTAATTCATCAAGGATCACGACTCTGTATCCTGTCGAGCCAGACTAACCATGGGGCTTTCAGTGCTAGCAGTACACATTGTAGATTGTGGAAAGAGAAGAGAAACCACATCTAAATGGTGCGTGCTAAGCAATGGAAAAGAAAAAAAAAGTCACTTATTATAATTTCTGTGTAACCTTAAACAAGTTTCATGATAAGAAAATATTTTAATTAGTCTATTGCTCCAGATCTACTGCATTCCCTCCCTTTGTCCATAATTCTCAGGCAGGAGAGAAGAGTTATTACTTAGTCATTAGTAACGCTGTTATTTAATGAGAAAGCAGTTCTGAAAACTGGATAGGTTTTAAACATCTCAGCATGAAGAAGTTGAAATATTAACGGTAACAGCTGCCTGTAAACGATTGCTGTTAGTTGAAATTTACATATTAAAGAGCAGGAAACTTCTAAGATTTCTTCCTTTTTAACATTTTAATGCTCAAGCTGTAAGACAATACAGCACTTTAGGTTGGTGACTTTAAGTTTTATTTTTCAGGAATGTGCTAGAGGCAGCTGAATAAGCTTATGTGTCTACCAGAAACACTTTAGGAAAATATTTATGTTGTGCTATTCTTAGTTAATGTGGCAGCTTTTCCAGAAAACACAGTTACATGCTCTTCTGTGACTTTCACTGTCTCTAACAGAGAATGGATAATGGTGTCATGGATCAGTTTCTGAGCATCCTTAAATGATGGAGGAGAAGGATGGCTCGGGTGGGGCTGGAGTAACAACACTTTGTGTAGGGATTGCATTCATTGAGTACTTGCAATGTCCAGAGTGCTGTGGAGAAAACATGGAAAATACACAACCTCGATGCTGGTTTAGAGAAATTTTAGATCTGCAGAGTGATTTAGAAAGGCCGAGTGGCACATTTGCATATTAACCTAAATAAATGCAAATTCCATCATGGCAGGGAGAGGCTTGAAATAACTTGAAAAGGAGTCTTTAAATGTGACTTTATTATGAGTGTAACCTACTTTACACAAAGAAACTTGGTAGTAATGTTTTCCAGCTCTGAATTTTATTTGAGGTCACTGTTAAAGTCTAACTATATTGCTATTAAATTAAAAGGTAGCCTTACTTTTATTTACACATATTTTGGAAAATACTGTGTAGCAAGAGAGAATATCAGTGATTTATAATGACAACAAACAGAAAGAATCGCCAGTCACTCTGTCCATTATCTATTTTTGTATATGGGTTTGTGTTCATGATTACATGAAACATCTGATTTATTAATTTGTACAAATAAAATCATATGCTGTTGTAACTTGCTTTTAAAAGAAACTTGAGAATATATTATAGATATTTTATGTTACAGAATCAAAACTAACATGGTTTCAAGTGGCTAGATTAGAACATATTTGTTAGTTATTCCATGCTGCAGATCACTGACTCTCTTTTGTTGGACTTTAGACCAATTTCAGAACCATGGCAAAATTCTTCGGTTTCTAGTGCATCTCAGGACATAGTCTATAGTGCAGACCTTTTTGGCCAAGTGATAGGCTTTTTTGAAAATATTTTTTACATGTATTGCTTTAATAGCTTGTTAGTTTATACTACCCTCTTCCTGGCCTCCAAAGTGAAGAAATGCTTACTGCCATGAAATTTTGACAATATAAAAAATTGCCAAAGAGGATTTGATGAGAAACTACCTTGCTGCTTGACTTTTGAGTCAGAGTCTTTGCTTCATGGCTCTTATTTCAGTTTACTAATCGTTATTTCAGCGGTGTCTATTCTGCTGCTTCACCTTCAATTCAGGTTTTAAGCAATCTTGGTTTTCATTTCAAGATGTTCTTTGTAGTTCTTTTCTAAATCACCCTGGTCTTTTTGGAGTCTTTTTTATTGTTTGTTTTGCTGTTAAAAGCATGGGCATCCCTGCCTGGGTTTTTATGTGTGTGCTGGGGGGTTTGACTCAGGTCCTCTGCTCCCAGAACAAACACTGCTACCCTCTGAGCTTCATGAGAATAGTCCCTAGAAGGTTCCTACGCTTGAGTCCCCAAATGTATCTAAAGTTTCTTTTCTTTACATCTTGTGTACCCTGATGATTGAACAGAAGAGTTTTCATAGCAATTCAGTGTAGGTTTAGATTTTTCAAAACCTACTTTTAATAAGGGTTCTTAAATTCTTTAACCTCCCCACCACCCACCAGAGGTAGTGGAAAGGAAAGGTTAATAGAGCAAAGGAGGATGTGGACCTGTTCAGTTCTTTGGAGCAAATCCAATCTGTGTCGTCAGGATATCAGCAGTTCAGTTCATAGGAATCAGCAGCGGCAGCTTGATCCACTTGCAAACACCATTCACAAATCAGTCACAGCAAGTTGATGCAGAAAACTATGAAGCTTTGCCATTTGGCCTGAGTCAGTGGAAAGGGCAAGAAGCCACCAGGACACCACCATAAGTTCTTTGGTAGTGTTTTTCTCTATGAAGTCATGCAAATGATGATCAGCAAAGAATGAATGGTAAGGTGAACCAATATCATATAGCATTGTCAGTGAAGACCAGCATCCGCAAAACCCAAGGATGACCAGTAAAGAATGTTAAGGCACACAAATACCACACAGCCTCATCCACTGTCTGTTGGGTTGTACTTATACACTTTTCAAATATCATGTGTTCTCTCAAGCGACTGCTCTAGCAAAACATCATATGCCCCCTTTCCAGGCTGCTTATAGAAAAACACCACAGGTCTATTCTCAGCAAAACATCTTCCCAAGTGTCTACTTCAGCAAAAACATCCTCTCACAAGACAGTTTCCAGAAAAACATCATGTGACACAACCAAGTCTCCCAAGAAGCCAGAAACTTCCACTGAAATACAGTTTTTTTTTTAAAATTATTTTAAGGACATTGTCTTGCCAGATATTCTGAGTTGTCTTTGAGCTTTCAGAACTAGTGAATGCTGGGATTGTAGTTGTGCACTACCTTTTCTAGAAAGTCATTTATATCTGAATGGAGGATGGAGAAATTTCTTAGTTCTTTTAGAACTTTGAATACATTTTCCCTTCATATTGAGAAAGCTAAATGAGATTTTTGAAAGTTTTAAAGTTTTCATGTGTGCTAAGCATCATATTTAGTTGACCATACAAGACATTTGTATTATTTAGTTAATTTTTGTTATTACATGATTATTTGATAGCCACTTCATGTTTTGGCACATTTATCTCCTAAAGCGGTGGCGTTAATTTATTAATAATTACATTTTAAGCTCTGTGTGACGGTTGAGTTGGGTGGGGTCTAGGGCAAAAGTGAATGTGTCTGTCTATATGAGGTATTATTATGTGAAATTTCAGTTTGAACAAATGAGAGAGTTAAGAATGCTCCAGTTGTGAATATTCTATGCAAGAAGGGAATAGGAGCTAATATTTTAGAGTTAGAGAGAAGCTATATAATTAATTATTGAATACTGTGCTAGTATTGCTTTCATGGTTTCCACTAAAGCACATAAGATTCTTACAAAACTAGCAGAGTAATAGCCAACTTTAAAGGTTAGGAAACCGGTAATTTCCTTTTTAAGAGTAGAGACCCGGGGCACTGACAATATATACAGCCTTCCCAAACTCCTCCCAGATCATGCCCTATCTCTCTACTCACCGACTTTGTGTTCTTTCTCCCTTAAACAATTAACCAACCAATCAAACAAATTGAACCAAGCCGAGCCGAGCCGAGCCGAGCTGAGCTGAGCCAAACCAAGCCAAGCCAAGCCAAGCCAAACCAAACCAAACCAAACCAAACCAAACCAAACCCGCATATTAGTTCTGAGCATAAGGCCTGGCCTAGGGTTTGGTTGTCTTAATTCAGTGGTTCTCAACCTTCCTAATGCCGAAACTCTTTAATACAGTTCCTCATATTGTGGTGACCCTCAACTGTAAAATTATTTTCATTGCTATTTCATAACAGTAATTTTGCTGCTGTTATGAATCACAAGGTAAATATCTGATGTGCAGGATATCTGATATGCAACCCCTGTGAAAAGGTTGTTTGACCCCCAAAGGGATTGTGACTCACAGGTTGAGAACCTCTGTCTTAAGAGACACCATGACCACAGCAACTCCTGTAAAGAAAAGGTTTATAGGCGTTTAACCGGGGCTTGCTTATGTTTCAGAGGTTTAGTACTAGCATGATAGAGCATGAAGACAGACATGGTCTGGAGAAGCTCAGAGTTCTACATATGAATGTATAGGCAGCAGGAAAACTGGGCCTTTGAAACCCCAGGGCCTACCTCTCATGCCACACTTCCTCCAATAAGGTCATACCTCCTAACCCCTGTCAAGTAGCATCACTGTCTAATGACCAAGCTTCAAACAAATGAGGGCCATTTCTATTCAAACCACACAGTAGTTGATATACCCAGTGTCATTATATTGAAGAAAACTTATTTCCTCTTTCCTAGCAGCTAACAATTGCAAATGGCTTCCTGGCTAGGAGTAAGACTTTGTGTCTAGTTCTCCTTCTTCATGCTGTGACTTTGCCTGGCTTGGGCTTGTGAGGGTCCTGTATTTGCTGCCACATATTAGGATACAAAGCAAGTTTCTTGTATTCACAGATTTAAAAAGAAATGTCTTTTAACTTTTTTTTAAAAAGCTCTTAAATGTTTTTATTGGATATTTTATTGATTTACATTTCAAATGTTACCCCCTTTCTCCTCCACAAATCCCCCATCCCATCCTCCGTCCCCCTTATCTATGAGGTTTCTCCCCCACAACCCCACCCACTCCTGACTTCCCAACATAGCATTCCCCTACACTGGGGCATTGAGCTTTCAGGACCAAGGGCCTCTCTTCCCATTGATGTCCAACAAGGTCATTCTCTGCTACATATGCTGCTGGAGCCATGGGTCCCTCCATGGTACTCCTTGGTTGGTGGTTTAGTCCCTGGGCTCTCTGGGGGGTCTGGTTGGTTGATATTGTTGTTTTCCCTATGGCATTGCAAACCCTTTCAGCTCCTTCAGTTCTTTCTCTAACTTCTCAATAGGGTTGCCCATGCTCAGTCCAATGATTGGCTGCGAGCATCCACATCTGTATTTGTCAGGGTCTGGCAGAGCCTCTCAGGAGACAGCTATCTCAGGCTCCTATCAGCAAGCACTTCTTGGCATCTGCAATAGTGTCTGGGTGTAACGTCTGCAGATGAGATGGATCCCTAGGTGAGGCAATCTCTGGAAGGCCTTTCCTTCAGTCTTTGCTCCACACTTTGTGCCCATATTTCCTCCTGTGAGTATTTTGTTCCCCCTTCTAAGAAGATCTACACTTTGGTCTTCCTTCTTCTTGAGCTTCATATGGTCTGTGAATTGTACCTTGGGTATTCCAAGCTTTTGGGCTAATATCCACTTATCAGTGAGTGCATATCATGGGTATTCTTTTGTGACTGGGTTACCTCACTTAGGATGATATTTTCTAGTTCCATCCATTTGCCTAAGAATTTCATTAAGTCATTGTTTTTAATAGCTGAGTAGTATTCCATTGTGTAAATGTACCACATTTTCTGTATGAATTCCACAGTAGAAGGACATCTGGGTTCTTTCCAGCTTCTGGCTATTATAAATATGGCTGCTATGAACATAGTGGAGCATGTGCCCTTGTTATATGTTGGAGCATTTTTGGGTACATGCCTAGGAGTGGTATAGCTGGGTCATCAGGTAGTACTATGTTCAATTTTCTGAGATACCACCAGAGTGATTTCCAGAGTGGTTGTACCAGCTTGCAATCCCACCAACAATGGAGGAGTGTTCCTCTTTCTCCACATCCTCTCCAGCATCTGCTGTCACCTGAGTTTTTTTGATCTAAGTCATTCTGACTGGTGTAAGGTGGAATCTCAGGGTTATTTTGATTTGCATTTTCCTGATGACTAAGGATGTTGAACATTTCTTTAGGTGCTTCTCAGCCATTTGAAATTCTCAGTTGAGAATTCTCTGTTTAGCTCTGTACCCCAATTTTTATAGGGTTATTTGGTTTTCTGGAGTCTAACTTTTTGAGTTCTTTGTATATATTGGATATTAGGCCTGTATTGGATGTAGGATTGGTAAAGATCTTTTCCCAATCTGTTGGTTGCTGTTTTGTCCTATTGACAGTGTCCTTTGCCTTACAGAAGCTTTGTAATTTCATGAGGTCCCATTTGTTGATTCTTGATCTTAGAGCATAAGCCATTGGTGTTCTTTGTTCAGGAACTTTTCCCCTGTGCCCATACGTTCGAGGTTCTTTCCCAGTTTCTCCTCTGTTAGTTTCAGTGTATCTGATTTTATGTGGAGGTCCTTGATCCACTTGGACTTGAGCTTTGTACAGGGAGATAGGAATGGATCAATTTGCAATCTTCTACATGTTGACCGCCAGTTGAACCAGCACCATTTGTTGAAAATGCTGCCTTTTTTTCCACTGGATGGTTTTAGCTCCTTTGTCAAAGATCAAGTGACCATAAGTGTGTGGGTTCATTTCTGGGTCTTCAATTCTATTCTATTGATCTACCTGCCTGTCACTGAACCAATATCATGCAGTTTTTTATCACTACTGCTCTGTAGTACAGCTTGAGGTCAGGGATACTGATTCCCGTAGAAGTTCTTTTATTACTAAGAATATTTTTCACTATCCTGGATTTTTGGTTATTCCAAATGAATTTGCAAATTGCTCTTTCTAAGTCTATGAAGAATGGAGTTGAAATATTGATGGGAATTGCATTGAACCTGTAGATTGCTTTTGACAAGATGGCCATTTTTACTGTATTAATACTGCCAATCCTTGAGCATGGGATATCTTTCCATCTTCTGAGATCTTCTTCAATTTCTCTCTTCAGAGACTTGAAGTGCTTGTCATACAGATCTTTCACTTGTTTGGTTAGAGTCACACCAAGATATCTTATAATATTTGTGACCATTGTGAAGGGTGTAGTTTCCCTAATTTCTTTCTCAGCATGTTTATCCTTTGAGTATAGGAAGGCTACTGATTTGTTTTAGTTAATTTTATACTCAGCCACTTTGCTGATGTTGTTTTTCAGGTTTATGAGTTCTCTGGTGGAACTTTTGGGATCACTTAAGTATACTGTCGTATCATCTGCAAATAGTAATATTGTGACTTTTTCCATTCCAATTTGTATCCCTTTTACCTCCTTATGTTGTCTAATTGGTCTGGCTAGGACTTCAAGTACTATGTTGAGTAGGTATGGACGAGTGGGTAGCCTTGTCTAGTCCCTGATTTTAGTGGAATTGCTTCAAGTTTCTCTCCATTTAGTTTATGTTGGATACTGGTTTGCTGTATATTGCTTTTACTATGTTTAGCTATGGACCTTGAATTCCTGATTTTTCCAGGACTTATAACATGAAGTGTTGGGAGCTGAAGCGGAGCTGAAGTCTTCATGCTGCTCCTGGGAACCTGACCCCACCAAGCTTGGCACAGCCTTGTGGTACCTTCTGAGAACTGGTCACAATTGTTTGAAGATTAATTGTTCCCCATGCTCTGGGAACTGGCCGTTCTGAAGATCGATGAGCCAGAGCGACCAGAAACCACAAGCTCCCTGCTTCCCATTCCTCCCTTTGCCTCACTTCTGCTTTAAAAACAGCCTATGTTTCAAGAATAAATGAGACCTTGACAAGATTTTGCTTGGTCTCGTTCCTCTTTCTCGCCTATTTTTCTTTCAGGCTTGGTCCCCCTCGACCCCACGAATAACGAGGTCCTGCAGGACGGGACAGGTGGCACCCAACATGGGGCTCAAGGTATGGATCTCTGCCAGACAGACCCCAGCCCAGGAGAGGTGTAGCACCGGCTCCAGTGTAGATTGAGGACACTCCTCACCCCTCATGAGAAGTTTTCGTCCTCGGTAAGTGATTCCGTCCGTCTCATATAAAAAATGGGCCAGAAACTCACTAAGGAAGCAGTCTTCATTAAAGACTTAAAAGGAACACTCAGGGAAAGAGGAGTTAGAGTTAAGAAAAAGGATTTAATTAGATTTTTTATATTTATAGATGGGGCCTGTCCCTGGTTTATAATAAATGGTCCAGAGATCCACAGAAAAAAGTGGCAAAAGGTTGGAAGAGATCTTAATGAAAAATTGGAACGTGAAGGACAGGATGCTTTCCCTGCCACCGTTTTTTTCATATTGGGGACTGATCCCAGACATAGTTGAGGCCGCGTCTTCTGACCCTGACACACAACAATTACTGTCAGTGGTGGAATACTGTCTCTGCCCTCTGTCCCGTGCAGGATCCTTGGCCTCCCTCCCAGAAAAACGTTCCAATACACAGACTCCTTCCAATTCTCCCTCGGTGGTCATTGATATGTCCACTCCTTTGAACTCGGGACTCCCCCAACCGAGGCCCAGAGGTCTGGAAGCCAAAGCCACCCCTCCGAGGCCCCCCTACCCTTCCTTGATGGATGATGACCCTCCTTTAACATGTAAGTCCCCCCTTAAAATTCCCACCTCTGATTTGGGGGCTCCTTTTCCGACTCATCTTGATAAAAAGGGGAAACATTCATTTTCTACTTGATGGCTAATTATGTGTCTACTTTTGAGACCAAACATCTTTATCTTTGTGGAGATTCTTCACTGAAGGGCTCTTAACACTGGAGGAGAAGGTCCCAGCAGTAGACATCAGAGCAGTAGTGCCTATGGCCTATGCTGGGTGTTTGTCTGACATACTGATAAAGAGAGCTTTTAAATCCAGAGAGCAGGTAGCCACTGAAAGTCAACTCCAGAGCAGCTCCATAGATGTAAGGCGGAGTTCATGCCCACGGCCTGTGGGCTGCATTGAATCCCCTATACAATTAATTTGCAGACATGGCAGTACCCTGTGCAACCATGACCGGCTCTAGCTTAGGACTTGACCTTGTTAGCTGGTCCCCTACCCCATCCTCCCACACACAAGCACCTACTGTTATTTCTGAGGTGACTACTATAAATGATATTTTCTGGTATCAATTCCCACCTCACTTTTGGTTTTGTAAGTTAGGCCAGTTTGCACCTAAGTGGCACCAGGCTTGTCAGGTATTTGGGAAGCATTCAATCTACCCAAAAAGAGGCAGAGTTCATTGTGCTTACTTCAGATGTTCCCTTCTCTGTCCTGACTCCTCAGACTAAGATTTTTCAGGCTACTGACCCTGGCCACACTCTGTACAAACTACAAAAATGTTCTTGGAAAGGACATTTTAGTGTGCTCAAAGGCTCTTGCAAAAGTGGGGTTTTCCCCCAAGACCAACTCATCTTCCCCCATTGTTGGAGCCACATTAATTTTTTCTGATGGATCTTCTTCAGGCATGGCTGCTTTTAGTATTAATGGAGTGGTCTCTCGCTTTATGACAGCCTTCCTCTCTGCACAACTTGTTGAATTGACAGCCATTATTAAAGTTTTTGAGATGTTACCAGATGTGCCTTTTAACCTTTATACGGATAGTGCCTATGTGGCCTCCTCTGTGCCCCTCCTGGAAGTTGTTCCATATATCTGCCCCTCCACCAATGCCTCTCCCTTATTCTCCATTATACGGATAGTG
>JADRCH010000040.1:14019231-14039510 GCA_019843965.1 Rhynchomys soricoides | reverse complement strand
TGTTCCATATATCCGCCCCTCCACCAATGCCTCTCCCTTATTCTCCAGACTACAAAAATTAATTCTTGCCTGTGAGGCCTCTTTCTTCGTTGGGCACATTTGCGCCCATTCTGGATTGCCTGGACCACTGTCTGAGGGCAATGATAAAGTAGATCAAGCCACTCAGATAATTATTTCTGCGCTTTCTGTTCCCCCACTCGCTGCTGCACAGCAGACCCATGACTTACATCACCTTAATGCCCATACTCTGAGGCTTAATTTCCGGTCTAACAAGAAACAAGGATCGTTCCTCCCTTTGAAGATGTTCCCTCCATGGCTTCTTCTCAAGGCCCTACTGTGCTTCAGTACCGTGAGCAGTCCTCCTTCACCACATCAACTTTTTAACTTTACATGGGTAATTCTTAATGAGGCAGGAGATATAGCTAATTCAACCTCTCGGCTCTCTACCAATATCTCGTGGGGCCCCTTACAGGTTGATGTATGTGTGCTGGCCCTTGGGGCTCATGACTATTGGGATTATCAGGACTTCTTTGTGCCACAACAAAAGCCCCCCAATCCTGTCTCATGGCCAGTTTGGCTCCTGGGATGTGGATCTCAAATGAAAAGGTCCCTCTTACAAACGGTCCCTATATATATATGCCCCGGGGGACATCGAGACCGCTCTCTTAACACAAAGTGTGGTTTCTCTTCTGATTATTACTGCACCTCCTGGGGTTGCGAGACCTCTGGAGACACTTATTGGAAGCCCTCTTCCACCTGGGATTATATTATCCTAAAGAGAAAAAATCCTTCCAGATACAACCTTGGTACTGAGCCCCTCCCCCTCAAAGAGGAATGTAAAGATCAATGGTGCAATCCTCTTTCCATCGTCTTCACTGACGCTGGAAAAAGGGCCTCCTGGGACAATTCCAGAGGTTACGAATGGGGATTGAGACTCTATATGTCAGGGCGTGACATTGGCCTTACATGTAAAATTAAGCTCATAAAGACACTTCCACAGGGGCCTTCAGTAGCTGTTGGACCTAACATAGCCTTACTCCCTGGCCCAGACAGCACCCCGGTTGGGCCTCCTAAACCACCAGCTGCCCTCGGGTAGACCTCAGTCCCTTCTGCTACCACCCTATTTCAACCCACCCTTCCTATGGGGGCCCCCCTCATCTGCTAATGTTATTCTCAAGTTGGTCAATGCCTCTGTTGAGACCCTAAGACTCAACAACCAGACAGAATATACAGAATGCTGGGTCTGCTGTTCCCCTCGCCCTCCCTTCTACGAGGGGGTGGCTATTTTTGGTGACCCCCTCTACACCAATGATACCAACCTGTTGAGATGGAGCAACACCGGGAGTCATGGATTAACCCTTTCCCAGGTCTCCGGATTGGGTCTCTGTTTACTGGCCCCCAAAATGGTCCCTCCTTATCAGTTAAAGGAGATTTACAATCAGACAATTACAGTTAATACCACTTTTCAATATATCCAGGCACCCAATAATACCTATTTTATTTGCTCCACGAGACTTGCTTCTTATGTACTTTCTGCTTCTCTATTGATATATAGAGATTATTGTGTTTTGGTTATTCTTTTTCCAAAGATCACCTTTCATTATGCAGAAGAGCTGCTTACGTTTTGGGAGCGGGGTACAATTCGCTCAAAAAGAGAGCCCATTACAGCCATTACATTGGCCGTTCTTTTGGGCCTGGCTGGTACAGGGGCAGGAACAGGCATAGCTTCCTTAGTTACTTCCACCCAACAGTATAACCAACTTTCTATAGCTATTGATAATGACATTCGCGAGTTACAACAAGGGTTAAAATACCTTAAAGACTCTGTAGAGTCCCTGTCAGAGGTGGTTTTACAAAACAGAAGGGGACTAGACCTCGTCTTTTTACAAGAAGGTGGCCTATGTGCCGCACTTAAGGAAGAATACTGCTTTTATGCAGACAAAACAGGGCTAGTTGAGGACAGCATTGAAAAAATAAAACAGAGCCTAGGGAAAAAAAAAAGAAAAAGAGAGAACAGAGCGAAGCTTGGTATCAAAACTGGTTTTCCACCTCCCCCTGGCTTTCTACATTGCTTCCAAGCCTCCTGGGACCCTTTGCGGGTCTTTTATTGCTTTGTGCATTTGGCCCTTGGGCCTTTAACAGACTAACTAATTTTGTTAAGTCACAGATTGATTCTGCTCTCTGCAAGACCGTTGCTGTTCATTACCATCACCTTAGTGCTCAAGAATCCACCGAGGATCTCCCCCCTGGTCCCTCACCCAGTGGCCTACAGTTCTCAGTCCTGGCAAAAGAAATAGAGATCCCCTGGTACCACAGGTTGTTGAAGCTCTCCTAAGGTGGCTCTCTGAGACTCCCAACGACCCCTTTGAGGCCATAAGCTGTGGGACCAACCAATGACAGGCAACTCATCGCCGCCCCCTGGTCTGTGATGCCAGCAATGGGTGCCACTCACATAGCCTAAGACAGTAGCCTCACCAACTGTCATGATGGTCATCCAATGATGGGAATATTGTGAGTCCATTGTCTGGATTGCCCATCATGACCTCGGGAAGAGGACTATCTCATTACAACTTGAGACCTAAGGCATGAGACCTAAGACAGGTGGCCCACCGACCTCATTTTTACTAAATATAGAAGGGAGAGATGTTGGGAGCTGAAGCGGAGCTGAAGTCTTCATGCTGCTCCTGGGAACCTGACCCCACCAAGCTTGGCACAGCCTTGTGGTACCTTCTGAGAACTGGTCACAATTGTTTGAAGATTAATTGTTCCCCATGCTCTGGGAACTGGCCGTTCTGAAGATCGATGAGCCAGAGCAACCAGAAACCACAAGCTCCCTGCTTCCCATTCCTCCCTTTGCCTCATTCCCACCCCTCCCTTTGCCTCACTTCTGCTTTAAAAACAGCCTATGTTTCAAGAATAAATGAGACCTTGGCAAGATTTTGCTTGGTCTCGGTCCTCTTTCTTGCCTATTTTTCTTTCAGGCTTGGTCCCCCTCGACCCCAAGAATAACGAGGTCCTGCAGGGCAGGACAATGAAGGGGTGTTGAATTTTGTTAAATGCTTTTTCAGCATCTAATGAACTGATTATGCGGTTTGTTTCTTTGAGGTTTTTATGTAATGGATAATGTTGATGGATTTTTATTTATGGAACCATCCCTGCATCCCTGGGATGAAGTCCATTTAATCATGATGGATGATTGTATCTGTCTAGAAAACTGTCCATTTCATCCAGATTTTCCTGTTTGGTGAGTATAGGCTTTTGTAGCAGGATTTGATGATCTTTTGTATTTCCTCTGTTTCTGTTGTTATGCCTCCCTTTTCATTTATGATTTTGTTAATTAGATACTGACTCTGTGCTCTCGGGTTATTCTGGCTAAGGGTTTATCTATCCTGTTGATTTTCTCAAACAACCAGTTCCTGGTTTTGTTGGTTCTTTGTATAGCTATTTTTGTTTCTACTCAGTAGATTTCAGCCCTAAGTTTGATTATTTCCTGCTGTCTACTCCTCTTGGGTGTATTTGCTTCTTTTGTTCTAGAGCTTTCAGGTGTGCTGTTAAGCTGCTAGTGTATGCTTATTCCAGTTTCTTTTTGGAGGCACTCAGAGCTATGAGTTTTCCTCTTAACACTGCTTTCATTGTATCCCATAGGTTTGGTTATGTTGTACTTTCATTTTCATTAAATTCTAAAAGTCTTTAATTTTTTTCTTTATTTCTTCCTTGACCAAGTTATCATTGAGTACAGCATTGTTAAGCTTCCATGTGTATGTGGGCTTTCTGTTGTTTTTGTTGTTATTGAAGACCAGCCTTAGTCTGTGATGTTCTGACAGGATGCATGGGATTATTTCAATCTTCTTGTATCTGTTGAGGCCTGTTTTGTGACCAATTATATGATCAATTTTGGAGAAGGTACCATGAGGTACTGAGAAGAAGATACATTCTTTTGATTTAGGATGAAATGTTCCATAGATATCTGTTAGTTCCATTTGGTTCATAACTCCTGTTAGTTTCACTGTGTCTCTGTTTAATTTCTGTTTCCAAGATCTGTCCATTGATGATAGTGGGGTGTTGAAGTCTCCCACTATTATTGTGTGAGGTGCAATGTGTGCTTTGAGCTTTAGTAAAGTTTCTTTTATGAATGTAGGTGCCCTTGCATTTGGAGCATAGATGTTCAGAATTGGAAGTTCATCTTTGTAGATTTTTCACTTGACGAGTATGAAGTGTCCTTATCTTTTTGATATCTTTTGGTTGAAAGTAGATTGTATTTGATATTACAATGGCTACTCCAGCTTGTTCCTTGGGACGATTTCTTTGGAAAAATTTTTTTCTAGTCTTGTCCTCTGAGGTAGTGTCTGTCTTTGTCACTGAGGTGCATTTTTTGTATGCAGCAAAATGTTGGGTCCTGTTTATTTATCCAGTCTCTTATTCTATGTCTTTTTATTGGGGAATTGAGTCCATTGGTGTTGAGAGATATTAAGGAATAGTGATTGTTGCTTCCTGTTATTTTTGTTGTTAGAGGTGGAATTATGTTCATGTGTCTATCTTCTTTTGGGTTTGTTGGAAGAAGATTACTTCTTGCTTTTTCTAGGGTGTAGTTTTCCTTCTTGTGTTGGCGTTTTTTATTCTATTATCCTTTGTAGAGCTGGACTTGTGGAAAGATAATGTGTAAATTTGGTTTTGTCATGGAATATCTTGGTTTCTCCATGTATGGTAATTGAGAGTTTTGCTGGGCGTAGTAGCCTGGGCTGGTATTCGTGTTCTTTTAGGGTCTGTATGACAGCTGCCCATGATCTTCTGGCTTTTATAGTCACTGTTGAGAAGTCTGGTGTAATTCTGATAGGTCTGACTTTATATGTTACTTGACCTTTTCCCTTACTGCTTTTGATATTCTTTCTTTGTTTTGTGCATTTGGTGTTTTGATTATTATGTGATGGGAGGCATTTCTTTTCTGGTCCAGTCTATATAGAGTTCTGTAGGCTTCTTGAATGTTTATGTTCATCTCTTTCTTTAGGTTAGGGAAATTTTCTTCTTTAGTTTTGTTGAAGATATTCACTAGCCCTTTAAGTAGGGAATCTTTACTCTGTTCTATACCTATTATCCTTAGGTTTGGTTCTCATTGTCTCCCAGATTTCCTGGATATTTTGAGTTAGGATCTTTTGTGTTTTCGTTTTCTTTGACTGTTGTGTCAATGTTTTCTATGATATCTTCTGAACCTTAGATTCTCTCTTCTGTCTCTTGTATTCTTTTGGTAATGCTTGAGTCTATGACCCCTGGTCTGTTTCCTAGGCTTTCTATTTCCGGGGTTGTCCCCATTCATGATTTCTTTATTGTTTTTATTTCCATGTTTAGATCCTGGATGATTTTGTTCAATTCCTTCACCTGTTTACTTGTGTTTTCATGTATTTCTTTAACGGAATTTTTTGTTTTGTTTTGTTTTGTTTTGTTTCCTCTTTAAGGGCTTCTACCTATTCACTTGTGTTCTCCTGTATTTCTTTAAGGGATTTATTTTTGTCTTTCTTAAACTCCTATATCAACATCATGAGATGCAATTTTAAATCAAAATCTTGCTTTTCCAGTGTGTTGGGGTATCTAGAGCTTGCTGTGGTGGGAGAACTGAGTTCTGATAATATCAAGCCTTAGTTTCTGTTGCTTATGTTCTTGTGTTTGCCTCTCACCATCTAGTTATTTCTGGTTTTAGCTAGTCTTCTTGTCTGACTAGAGCTTGTCCCTTCTGTGAGCCTGTGAGCCTGTGAGCTTGTGAGACTGTGATCTTAGCTGTGTCAGCAGTTCTGGGTGACTAGCTCTCTCCGGGTGCTAATGGCGTGCAGAGGGCTGTGATCTTAGCTGTTTCAGCAATCCTGGGAGACCAGTTCTTTCTGGGTGGGATTTGGGTGTGGAGAGGTGTGCCACAGGGTTAATTCCGGGGTGCAAATGGAAACCAGAAGGATCCTGTCCCTAGCTGCTCCTTGATTCCTGTGCCCTGTCAGTTCCTAGTGGATCCCTCTTTGGCCAGATATTGGAGGAATAGTGGTGTTCTTACCTGTGAACTTAGTAGTGACAGCACTCTTGGGAGACCAGTTCTCTCTGGACAGGATTTGGGTACAAAATGCTGTGCCACAGGGTTAACTCCAGGGTGCAGATGGAAACTGGAAGGATCCTATCCCTGGTTGCTCTGTCTTTTAACTTTTATTTAGAAATAAAATTTTCTTTTATAGTCAGGAAAATACTTTAGTATTATTTATTTTTATTTTATCTTATATGTGTGAGTATTTGCCTGAATGTATGTCTGTTCACAACTTGTCTGGTGCCCATGAAGGCCAGAAGAAGGTGTTGGGTCCCTTGGACTTGTATTAATGGTTGAGAGCTGTCATATATATGTTCAGAATGGAACCCAGGTCCTTTGGAAGAGCAACCAGTACCTTTACCATAAGCCAACTTTCTAGCCCCTATGAAAATGTTTTAAAAAGTAGATTTATAATAGCATTTTAAAAATATAATATTGGGTGAAGAGAACCAGTGTTGACAGAGTCAGTAGCTATAAGAACATAGATTGTGTACTTTGAAAATTACATGCGACTTCAGTCTACTTGAAATTTCTAAGGAAATGTTTTGGTATTTTCCAATGCACTCAGTTGAAAATGATAATACATTTTCCTTTCTTTTCACCCAGAAACATTTATAAAATTTTAAGTCAAATTTTCATTCCAATGACATTGAAGTACTTTATATCTTTCAGGAGACAACTTGTTCATAGCTAAATTATTACTTAAATATCAAACTTTGATTTTAATTTTTTACTTAGCAGTTGGTAAAGCAGCTGATAAACTTATTTAAAAATGCAATAACTGATATGACTTGACATTTCTTAATGGTCTTCTTTTATATTAGAAATAATAAAATTCTATTTATTTTTTTTCTGATAAAGCTGTTAAAGAAACTGACATTAGACTAAATAGTTTTAACAGTTTTTAGCTCTGTTTTTCTTTTGATGTAGAGAGAGTTGCCACAAAAGAGACCTGACACTAGATTGATGGTGAGGTGCATGATGGTTGAGTTTCCTTCCTAGAGAACTGAGAGACTTGTATACACTTGCTGCTTTTGAGTGATTTTAAAGAATGTTCTTGTTCTTTACTCCACGTTTGAAACTGCTGTTCATGGAATGGGGCGTCCTTATGGGATGCTATATGAAGATAGTCATTGATATTTTATTGAAGGTTTGAAAGCTTGTGCTTTTGATTCCTTTTCTTCCTAAGCTCTGAGTTTGAAAGTAATTTAAGAAATAAACAAAAGACCCTGCAGGGACTTTTCAGCTTGGTGGTTTACCGATAATGTTTTGAAAAACCTTATTCTTATTAAGCATTACAGTTTTTCATTAGATTTCAATAGCTCTTGTTCTGTCTGACACTTTTTAAGTGACTGATTTGTACAACTGGAACACTATACTTCACTGTAGCTTAGTATGAATTGTCTATCTTAGTATAGGCATAGTGTTTAAAACAATGTCTTGAAGCTCATTGCCATGAAGAGCAGCCTTTTCAGTGATGCAGAGAAATGATGTTAAAGTGACATTAATTCTTTAATGAAATTCTGCGGGGGAACCACACAGAATGGTTCAGTATTTTTTTTTTCCCCCTTTTTGGAAAAAGATTCCCAAGCTATGTTTTTTTGACATTCTTTAGACCCATTTACACTATCAGATTGCTCTGCTTAATTCAAAATAACCCGGCTTCTTAGCATCTTCAAGTTCAATACTAACAGTTTCCAATCACATACTTTCTGAAAACCTTGTTGGATATTTTGCTGTGGTCACCATGTGTTTTGCAGATTTCTCACAAAGAAATTGTCTTAAGGTTACAACTGCTGATCCGTTTTAATTCCTTGACCCTGTGTACTCCACATTTGGCTATACTCTTAAGTCAATTTGGAATTGCATTTAGAATTCTTTTAATTTGAGAGGAGTTTGTTGTTTAGAAGTTAATTTTCAAAGATAGAATTGAAGCTGAGTATGTGGAGTATCCCCATAGCATGTATAAGACTGGGGGGTCAATCCCTGGCAAAAAACCCAAACCCTGGGGGGGTTGTGTGTGTGTGTGTGTGTCAATCTCCAGCTAAAAAACAACTATCAGGTAGTTTTCAGTTGCCAGACTTAGCAAATTAAATAGATGAATGGTATAATTTTTCTCTGCATCTTTCCCTATTAGGCCCTCTAGTCTTTCAGAGAGCCTACATATTTGTTATTGGCTTAGGAATGCCATGGAATTGTGGTCATCTAAGCCTTTTGTCAGCATCCCAGTGGCATCTAAGTTGAATGGTCCTTCATCATTGGTCCATTTGGTCACTGGTTATCTAACGGTGCTGAGACAGCAAGAGTTTTCATATTTTCCTTTTAATTAAGTTTTATGTGATACTGTGGCCATCTGTAGGGTTTTCTGCTCTACACAGTATTGGCTGGATTTTCTCAGGTGTTTTTTTTTTTTTTTCCTCAAATTTATGTATTTACATCTCAAATGATGCACCTCGGCCTGGTGCCCCCTCCCATAGTTCTTTCCCCACACACCCTTCCTTTCACCTTTGAGAGGATGCCCTCTGGGTATGCTCCACCTCCCTGGTGTATCCAGTCTCTGAGGGATTAGGCTCATCCTCTTCCACTGAGGTTAGACAAGGCAGCCCTCTGCTGCATATGGATGCATTAAAAATGGGCAAAGATGAGGAGACTTCTGGTTTACACCTGAGGTCTGTGTCACCCGACTCCATACCCAAATAGCACAGGGAAAGAGCTACCCTCCAAGGAGTGTGGACAAGCCTATGATCAGGGTCAGAACCTCTGTTCAGAGAGACCCTTCCAGACCCTTCAGGACACAGGGACTGAGGAGTGGCCTTCTGGTTTTCTTCTGAGGCCAGGGAGACGATCCCTAGACACAGGACTCCATACTCAGTGCCAGGAGAGAGCTGGTCTCCCAGGAGTGCCGACACACCTTTGAACACAGAAAGACTACCACTTCTGTTCAAATTCCTCAATCAAGAGGGACCCTCACAGGAACACAGGAACCAAGGAACAGCTGGGGACAGGATCCTTCTGGTTTCTGTCTGTAGCCCAGAGCTGACCCTGTACCACAGCTCTCCAAACCCAAATATCTTTTCAGAGAGAGCAGGTCTCCAAGGAGTACTGATGAAAAGGCTTGCAGGAGGGACAAGTCACAGTCAGAGAGAGCAAGACCAGCTAACACCAGAGATAACTGGATGGTGAAAGGCAAGGGCAAGAACATAAGGAACAGAAACCAAGGCAACTTGGCATCATCATAACCCAGTTCTCCGAAAACAGGGAGCTCTGGATACCCCAACACACCAGAAAAGGAAGACTCAGATTTAAAATCACTTCTCATGATGTTGATAGAAGACTTTAAGAAGGAAATAAATAACTCCCTTAAAGAAATACAAGAGAACACAGGTAAGCAGCTAGAAATCCTTAAAGAGGAAATACAGGAAAACACAATCAAACAGGCAAAGGAAATGAACAAAACCATCCAGGATCTAGAAATAGAAATAGAAATAATAAAGAAATCACAAAGGGAGACAACCCTGGAGATACTACCTGAGGACCCAGCTATTCCACTCCTGGGCATTTACCCAGAAGCTGCTCCAACATGTAATAATGTTCCACTATGTTCATAGCAGCCATATTTATAATAGCTAGAAGCTGGAAACAACCAAGATGTCCCTCAACAGAGGAACAGATACAGAAAATGTGGTACATTTATACAATAGAATACAGCTATAAAAAACAATGACTTCATGAAATTTGCAGGCAAATGAATGGAACTTGAAAATATCATCCCAAGTGAGGTAACTCAGTCACAAAAGAACAAACATGGTATATACTCACTGATAAGCGGATATTAGCCCAAAAGTTTAGAATACCCATGATTCAATTCACAGCAACCATTGGAGTGAGCGTTGGGTCCCAAATGGAGGAGTTGGAGAAGGGACTGAAGGAGCTGAGGGAGTTTGCAACCCCATGGTTAGGGTGCAACAGTGTCAACTGGTCAGGTCCCCGTTGCTCCCAGAGACTGGACCATGGTGCTGGCCACATATTTGGCTATGGAGGGCCTTGTTGACCATCAGTGGGAGGAGAGGCCCTTGGGTCTGAGAGTGTTAGATGCCCTAGTATAGCAGAATGCCAGGGAGGGAAGACAGGAGTGGACAGTTTGGTGGGCGAATACCCTCATAGAGGCAGGGGAGGGGGGATGGGACAGGGGGTTTCCAGAGGCGAGACTTGTGAAGGGGAAAACATTTGAAATGTAAATAAAGTGTTAAATAAAATAATGGTCAAAAACTTAATAGATATATCTCAACAAAAGTTACACCAATACCAACTAAATCCATAAAAAGATATTCATAATTATTAAAGTGATATTTAGAAACCAAAAGAGTACAGAATTTGACATAAATGAAAATACTGATAGAAGGTAGACAAATTGGAACATGGGTTCAATTGTGCAAATGTGAAATGGTGTAGCTCTAACTTAAAATGTTAAGCACAGAGGTTCCATCACACTTGCCAAGTATTTTTCTTGGTATATATGTCCCCCAAAGAATTGAAACCAGATGTTAAGCAAAAACTGGCACACAGTTACTCAGAGCTATACTATTCACAAATCTAAATTTAGTAAAAACAATCAAACTAATAAGTAACTGATAAATGGGTATTCAGAAGAATATTACTCAGCCATATAAAGGAATGGAATAGTAATATGTATTTCAGCATGAACCTTGAGGATGCAAGAGTAAGAAGCCAGATTCACAGACCTGGGTTGTTGGTTGAATATTTGGATGAAATACTCAGAATAGGCAGCACAGAGACAGAAAGTGAGTTGGTGTGGGAACAAATGGCTCGAGGTAGAGTGAAGTCCCGAGTCTGCTCTGAGCGCTTCTGGCTCCTGAGTGAGGCATGATATGCGGGAAGTGACTGCACTCTCCCACAGGCCTCTGGGCCAGCCATCTCTGTCTCCGTGGGTTTTCTAGCTCTAGACATCACAGGCACTGCTGGATGCCGCAGAAGAGCTAGGAGAGCAGCTGGGGTCCTTGCTGGGACTGGGTTGGCGGCTTGGGCTGGTTTGGGTGAATGGTGGCCATCTGGAAGTGCTGAGATGTCTTTTGGGGAGAGATTAGAATCGCAGTTCCCTCGATTCCCACTGTGGATCAAGATGAATAGAGACAGTCCAGGGTTTTAGGGCGTTTATTTTCATCATGGAGAATGGTGTGTGTGTAGAACTGTGCCCTACTCTGTCATGGAGGGGCGAGGTTAAAATAGTAACTGGGGAGGGGCGTGGCTAAGTCTCTAGGGGTCTCATTAACATGGGGATGTTGAGACTTTGATGCCATGCCTCTATCTGTGGAGGGATTTGGGGGCTTGACCACACCTCTACTTGAGGAGGGGCTTGAGGGGTATTTCCTTTCTACGTGACCAAATGTTACAGACCTATGGAGACATATAGGCACGTGTTAGAAGCTGTATTCGAGGAGCTTTGGCAAATGCCTGCCATTCCTTATAGGCTGGAGACAACTTATTGGGCCTGCAGCATTCAAACCTTAGCTCTACAAGAAAACAGACTGTCTATTATGGCCCAACAAGGTGGCGTTTAGCAGGGGTTGAGAGAGGGAGGAAATGAGGATTGACTGCTTATTGATTCATTTCCATTTCATGCTTATTGATTTCCATTTTTATTGGTCAATGCTAAGTTTTGGTCATGATAAATATGGGTATTCAAACCACCTGTACCCCAAGTGTTAGTCTCCAAAGCAATTCACCCTGCTTTAAGGCACAAAGCTTTGAACCTATAGTCAAGATTCTGTTCAGCACTTGAGATCTAGAACTCAGCCAACAAAAAGTTCTGTCCTAACTCTGGTGCTCCAGTGAATGTGAAGTTGGGTGGTCCTCAACTAACTCTCGAATACAAATTAGGCCCAGACTAGCATCTTTGCTGTCTGTGTTCCTGGCCTGTGGAACATATTGATCTTCCTTCAGTCAACAGCAGAGTGCCTTCCTGTCAGACACCAGCTATCCATCTTAATGGGAAATTACCTGTCTGATGAATTTTGTCTAAAGTGTAGTGGAGACAAATGATGTTCTACAGGGAAGGGCTAAGTAAGTAGACTGGAAATTTTAGTAATGAAATCCTCTAATCAAATAAAATTTTGCACTCACTATAATATTTAAAGTAGTATTTTATTTGTACAAATTTAGTTTGATACATGTTTACAGAAAATAAAGTTGTTCAGATATTTTCTCTCAGACTTTCAATGGATAGTCATATTTATCAGTTGTAGCCACGTTAGTCTGGGTAGTTAGTTAGTTTCTGTGTTTTGGTCTTAGTTAAGCAAAATTAAGACAATTCTAAGTCACAGAGAAAATTATTCCCAAATAGTAGAAGAGTTATAATGGCTGTTCCAGGTCTTTGAGATTTTAACAGACATATTGGGAAGTTTTGTTTTGTTTTTCATTAATTAATTCATTTATTCACTTTACAGCCTGATCACAGCTCCTTGTCCTACTCTCCTCCTAGTCCTACCCTCACACGCCCCTCCCCTTTGTAGAGAAGGGGAGGTCCCCCCTTGGGTACCAACTAGCCCTGGCATATCAAGCTGCATGAGGACTAAGTACATCCTCTCCCACTGAAGGCAGACAAGGCAGCCCAGCTAGGGGAAAGGGACCCAAAGGAAATCAATAGAGTCCAAGACAGCTCCCACTTCAATTGTTAGGGGACTCACATGAAGACCAAGCTTCACATCTGCTACATCTGTGTAGGGGACCTAGGTCTAGCCGATGCATGCTCTTTGGTTGATGGTTCAGTCTGTGAGCCCTCATGGACCCAGATTAGTTGACCCTTCTTTTGGTCTTCTTGGGGTGTCCTTGACTCCTCCAGCTCTTTCAATCCTTGCCCTCACTCTTCCACAAGACTCCCCAAACTCCTCCTAGTGTTTGCCTGTAGGTCTCTGCATTTGTTTCCATCAACTGCTGGGTGTTATCCCATTCTGTTCACTGGAAGTCCTGCCAGGATACTGGAGGTAGCCCCTTCAATCTCCATATCCCCCTCTGCTAGGAGTCTCAGCTAGGCTCACCCCCATAGACTACTGAGAGCCTTTCCAGGTCTCCAGCTAGTCCCAGAGATGCTCCCCCATCAATTTCTGTCCTATCAGCTCTCTCCCGCACTCCCCCTCCATGCCCCACTTTGTCCACAGCTGATCCCTATCCTTGTTCTTCCCCCTACCTCCTCCCCTCCTCTCCCACCTAGTTCTCCTTCTGAGTGAGATTCTAGCATCCTCCCTTGAGCCCTCCTTTTTACTTAGCTTCTTTGGGTCTATGGATTGTAGCATAGTTATATTGTACTTTATGGATAATATCTACTTATAAGTGAGTAATTACCATGTGTGTCTTTCTGGGTTTGTGTTACCTCACTCAGGATGATATTTTTTAGTTCCATCTATTTGCCTGCAAATTTCATGATGTCTTTGTTTTTAATAGCTGTGTAGTATTCCATTGTGTAAATGTACCACATTTTCTTTATCCATTCTTTAGTAGAGGGACATCTAGGTTGTTTCCAGTTTTCAAAAGTGGCTTTAAACGTTTTTAAAATTTTTTGAGAATTTCATACATGAGTATTGTATTTATATCATTTCCACCCATTCTTCTTCACCCTCTAATTTCTCCGATTACCCCATTCTTTCTCAAATTCATGACCTCTTCTTTAAATACTATTGCTGTTTAACATACATGTGCATACTTGTACTAGTACACACACACACACACACACACACACACACATCTTACCGAGTACATTTTGGTGTTGCTTGTATCTCTAATTTTTTAAATTTAATTTATTATTATTTTTACTTATTTATTTTACATTTCACTCACTGCCCCCTCCTGGTTACCCCTCCCACAATCCTTCCCCCATTCCCCACTCCCTTCTTCGTTGAACAGGTGGAAACCCCCTGGGTATCCCCACCCCCACCCCTCAGCACTTCAAGACTCTGTGAGGTTAGGTGCTTTCTCTCCCATTGGGGCCAGACAGTCCCCTGTTCCAGTTGTTCAGGACCCACATGAAGATCAAGCTGCGTGTCTCTACTTCAAGGACTGACAGTTGGTCTTAGATAATCAACCAGGCAGCACCTCCTTGGGTATGACTAGGCTAATTCTCCCTCTCATAGCTGTCATTAGTTTCCTGCAGTTCCTTAGGGACTCCCTGAGAATTCCTCTATCTATCCACATTAGCATGTTTATCAGTGTTTCCATTGTTCAAGTATTTATTTTGACAGCCACACTGTTGAGGTATCATAGCTGAGGCTTCCCTGTTATTTCTAGGAGACACAATCTTACAGCAGATTTCCTTCTCTGGTTCTTAACAATCTTTCTGTTTATTACTCTGTGATGTTCTCTGAGCCTTAGGTATGGAGATTGTACTGTAGATGTGTCAATTGGGTCTGGGAGCTCCACTATCAGGTTTTGTCTGCATTTTGATGCTCTGGCTTCTTATAATGCTCTCCATCTTTTGCAAAGAGAAGGTTCTTAAGTCCAACTAGACAGCTGTTGGTTACAGCCAAGATATAAGTGCCAGAGTGCCACTATTGATGTGTGGGGTATTTTTGTAGGCCATGGGTATCACAACTGGGTAGGTTTATTGGTTGGTTCATTTCCTTGGCAGTTTTGATAGTGCCTTTCAATACTATGAAAGTTAGTCTTCAGGGAGGAAGCTTTTAGGTAAGATCTAGCTCAATCCTCTGAATTCTCTATCTTAAGTGCATTGTGTCTCCAGTAATAGAAACTTACTTTAAATCTCTGTGAGGCAACTAAGGGTAACAATAACCTATGTTGTTTGGGCATCTCTTGAAAAATCCTGATCAACAACTCAAAAGGAAGTTTCTCATGCTTGGCCCTGAGGTTTCTACCAGATATTCTATAGGTCTTGGAGATAAACATCTTTCTAAGTCTCATGACTTCATTGAAATTCTCTCTCTCTCTCTCTCTCTCTCTCTCTCTCTCTTCCCTCTTCCTTCCCACCCTCCCTCCATACCTATCCCTAATAGCTAAAGCTCACTCTGAAATCATAACATTGTCAAGAATGACCTTGAAGTTTTAATCTTCCTGCTTCCACCTGCTGGGATTCTAGCCATGTACCCTTCTATCTGATGCTTTTGAATTTCTGGTGATCAGCCTCAGATTTGTGCATGCTAGGCAAACACTCTATCCTAGTGAACATTCTATTGCTGTGAAGAGATACCATAACCACGACAACTCTTATAAATGAAAACATTTAATCAGGGCTTGCTTACAGTGTCAGAGGTTTAGTCCATTAGAAGTTTGGTGGGAAACATGATAGCACAGAGGTAGACATGGTGCTGGAGAAGGAACAGAGAGTTCTTTGCCTGCATCCACAAGCAGCAGAAAGAGATAGAAACTGGGTCTGGCTTGAGCATTTGAAACCTTAAAGCCCACCCCCAGTGATACGCTTGGCCAACAAGGTTACACTTTCTAATTCTTTCAAATAGTGCCACCCCATAAGCATTCAAACATATGAGCCTATGGGGCTCATTCCTATTCAAACCATCATACACTCTATCAGTTGAGGTATACTCCAGCCTTAAATGTCTCTTGATAAAAAGAAGTATGTACATGATTGGAAAAGCATACATATACATATATTATAACAATGATGACTAATGTAAGTAGTAGCTAAGAATCACCACCATGTGAGTGCCCACCATGCTTCTGACACAGTTATAAACTCCTCTTGTAAAGTAGATCTATAAATAAGAACAAAGAGTATATGCACATGATACATGAAGTGAAGGAGGTGATGGTTTGAGTAGTAGACCTGTGTGAAAATAAGCGAAAATAATGCAAGTATAAAATGTGCTATTAAAAAGATATTTGCATTTCTTAGAGATCTAAGCGTATATAGCATAGCATATATGGGCATATCTATATGTTTACTGTTGAGGGTCCAAAGTATTGTCAATGACTTACTCTAAGAACTGGATTGGCTAGAGCAGGCTTTTATTTCTTATATAATGGTGTTATGGGACTGAGGATACTTTTGACTTTTTGTTCTTTTCAAACAAAAAGTTAAATAAAAGCTTATTGGCAACGGTGTAGGGAGAATATTGTTATGTGCACTGTGGTAAACACAGCTGAGTCTGTGCAGATTGTGCTTGATCAAACCGTGTTGGAGACCTCCCCTCAGGCTGCAGGTAACCACGGGGAAGAGGAGGCAGAAAGACTATAAGAGCCAGAGGGAATGACTCCAAGGAAATGGTATCCTCCAGACACAATGGGACTAACGCACACATGAATTCACAGAGACTGTGGCAGCATGCACCGGGTCTGCTCAAGCTCAAGCCAGATGGGGCCCCAGCACTGAGCGGGGCAAATGAATGTAAGCTTCCTCTAACCAAGATGCTGCCCACAATTGCTATCTAATGGCAAAGGGAAAATCAGGTTTTTTTTCCAATGGAGTCTTACCTACACTTAAGGGGAGGCAGGGTAGGTAGGCTCTATGTCCAGCAGTAGATGGCCAATACAAAATGAACTCAATCGTATCTGTGTCTTTTGTCTTATTTTACGTGAACATTTTTTTAACTTACTGGTCTTTTGCTTGTATACTATGTTTTCCAACTTTGTGTTTTTATGATTTTTTTTGGCGCTTGTTTCTGTTTTTTGCCTTAATTTTGTTTCTTTTTATTTGTTTATTGTCTTGTGAGGAGAGAGAGAGAGGAAAGAAAGGGTATGGAACTGGATGAGCAGGGATGTGGGAGGATCTCGGAGGAAGTGGGGAGAGGAGGCCATGTTCAGAACACAGTGTATGAACAGAATTTTTCAATTAATGAATTTTGATTTGGTTTTTACATTTTAAAACAAAGTTTTGGACAAGTGCTGTAGTGTGTGTGTGAGAGAGCTAACCACTTCTGTAAGAGAAGAATTACTGTGAGCAATTAATGAGAATACATTAAAAAATTAGACAACAATTCTCCACATGGAGAGGAGCAGCTACAGGGAAAGAGAACTAAAAACTCATTTATTTTCTTTTTAATTCTGTGTATGTGTGTGTCTGTATATATGTGAGTGCACACTCTCATGGCATCCACCAGAGGGTAGTGGATCACACTGGAGCTAGAGTTACAGGCAGGCATAAGCCTAATGTGGATGCAGGGAATTGAATTTCTATGGTGCACACGTGGAGGTCAGGGGACAACTTGCAGGAGTCAGTTCTCTAATATCAGGTGGAATCTAGGGATTGAACTCTGGTCCTTGGTGTTGACAGCAAGTAACTTTACCCAAGGCAGCATCTCAGCAGCCCCAGGTGTTTGCATTTTGTCTATTTAATTTCATCACTGTTGCTGAGTTGTGTTGGGCTCCTTTGTTGTTTTCCTGGGAGAGTAATTTCATTAAAGCTCTAGGTTTGAGTATTGGGTTGTTAGCTGTTTTTCTTTTCTTTTCTTTTGGTCAGTGCTTAAACTGTCTTTGTCCAGCTTTGTTTAATGTAGCTCAGCATCCCTTTAGTGCCTCCCTTCTTTCTATTCTTCTATGCAGTGGTGAAGATGAGACACTATGTGCAGTTGAAAGAAGAAAAGAATGAAGACTACTCAGGTTTTAAATTATGTATGGCTGGAAGTGTCATTTGCCAGGCCTCGTGGCATGCACAGTCCGTTTGTCGACTGTATCTGTCCTTCTTGTTTTACAGCACCAATCTACCTCTTTCTGTTTCTAGGGTACTTGTCTCATGCCCTAGTCTGCTGTGTGAGGCAGTGCCTGATAATTGTTGGAGGTGGTGGCTCATACTTGTAATTTCAGCTCTCAAGATGTGGAGGAAGGAGGATCACAAGTTTGAGGCCGGCCAGTTCAATCAGTGGATCAATCTATCAAACAAAGAAAAAGAAACTGGGCAATTTATAAAGAATTCTTATAGAATCCTGAAGTTGAATACCAAGAAGTCTAATACCAAAGTGCCAGCATGTGTCTAGGACCTTTTTATTGTGCTCTTTGATGGCAGAAATTGTGTGTGTGTGTGTGTGTGTGTGTATGTGTGAGAGAGGGGGAAGGGAGGAAGAGGAGAGAGAGAGAGAGAGAGAGAGAGAGAGAGAGAGAGAGAGAGAGAGTAGAAGGGAGGCATGGGAAGAGGGGTTCTGTGGTGTAGGAGTAGGTTAAGACAGGGTAGTGAGAGTCAGTATGATGAAAATGCACTGTAGACATGTATAAAACTCTCAACTAATAAACTAAAATGTTTAAAGAAATAAAAACATGCATCTTTAAAATAAAAAAAATGAGCAGAGGTTTATTTAGGTCACAATTCTGGAGCCTAGCAGCCTGGCACCAGCATCAGCTCAGTTGTGGTGAGGTCCTCATGGCAACTTGGCAGGGGCATATGTGAAAACAAGAGCTCACGATGCAGGAAGCTAGGGCCATTCCAGAGTGGCCCTCACTCTAAAACTAACTCAAGATCCATGAACACTGACTTAAAGTCTTCACGGGCACACACTCAAAGATCTAAGGACCACCACGATCACTGCTTACCTGCCCCATCACTGCCCAGCTTTTCCAGACTGAGGATGGTCTATCACAGGAACCTTCAGGAGATAAACCACATTCACATCATAGCAAAGATGTTGGTAAAATGGTGGGTAGCCCTTAGAAAATAAAAGATAAAAAGCATTTCCACCAAGACAGGAAAGATTATAAATACATAGTCAAAAATTCATAGGAATTAAGCCAAAAGGGGAGGGCAGAGCCAGAGGGAGGTAGAGAGCGCATTTTCAACACAAACAGAAGATAACTGCTGTAATCCATACCCAGCACTGAGCCCAGATGCTCTAATTTCCCAGAATGTCTCAACAAAAATGCCCTTGGCTTCTAATCGTACCATGATTTGATTGTCACAGTCCACTCAGTACTAACCACAACAGAAATCCATGGCCATAATACAAATCCCCAATGCCATATAAAACACTTCTCTTCACTTGCTAATGTCAAAATAGTCTGTCACTTTTTAAATTAGAAATTAGAAACATTTTTTTTAACATGCCCTCTCCAAAATGTAGAGAATTAAGGTAACTGTGAGAGAACTGAGGAGCACGCACTGACTACAGATTTCTCCAAAACTCCATCCGTGAAACCGTGAAGGGTTTTCAGTTTAATAGATTCTCAACAAGCCACATACTGTGCTCGCTGAAGTGAGAAGTAAAAAGAAGTGATTGAGCAACATTAAAAGGTGCAGAGACAGACCCTTCTCTCTGGAGTGTTTCAGTGTTGAAATAAAGGGCACTGGGTAGCACCTGGCCTCAGCAGCCAGGACACCAGCACCCTGCCCTTCTTGAGCTGCTGGGACTTAGAGTCCCCGGAGAGAGCCCATTCTCTCCCCATATTAAGAAAAACATTGAAGCAAAAGCTGCCAGCAGGACCTTCCAATTCACACCGCCTCAGGGCTGTGTGGAAGCACATAGAGTCAGATTTGAATGGAAGTTCATACTGCCTCCATTCTTATCAGCCTGCCTGGGGATTATTTTCAACAGAGTGACATTTTGTTTCAATTCAGCATACTTAAATAGTTTAAATTTTAGACTTTTAAATAAGGAATGAACTTCAAAATATCCTGTATGTCCTGTTACTTCTGTACACACAGTAAGATTTGTGCACACATGCATATCACTAGGCTTGTAGGAGGTGCCTACAAATTGCTGCTTGTCAATCATGGGGTGTGTACATAAAGCATAGGTGGTTTGTAGACACACAGTAGCTTTCAGTGAGTATCTTCCAGTATATTTGTTTTCAGTTTACTGGCTGCTATTCATCTTAGCATATTCATTTAAGCATTAGAGTTAATGTACACACATATATCACAATACATCAGTACTCCAGAATTCTGTTACGTGATCTAAATTTCTTTTTCTTATACTTTGCATTAAAATTCTTCTAGAGAAATCCTATATCTCCCACCCCCTACTGTTTCCCCTTCCTTCACCACTACCCCTCACAGGTCAAGGAAGAGAATTCAGGGCCACTGCTTTCTCTAAATATTGTATATATTATATAGTGAGATTTTTTTCTAGTTTGCTAACAATAGATATATTTAAATACATTCTGGTATACCTCACATTGATATAAAACTTTTCTTGCCTACAGATAATTTCTGTTCAAAATAAATTGCTACGCACACCCCCAGCACAGTTGAAACCACACTCCCAGCTCAGTTGAAACCACACCCCCAGCACAGTTGAAACCACACCCCCAGCAC
>JADRCH010000040.1:13999067-14019221 GCA_019843965.1 Rhynchomys soricoides | reverse complement strand
CACAGTTGAAACCACACCCCCAGCACAGTTGAAACCACACCCCCAGCTCAGTTGAAACCTGTCAGTCATCACATACAATCTAGGAGCTGTGCACAGAACACAGGCTCTCCTCGGCTCCTCCCGTATCTTTTTTTTTTTCATGAATATTTCAACTCATTTTATTTATTTATTTTATTTATTTTATTTTTTTTTTATTTTCATATTTTATTTACATTTCAAATGTTTCAGATCTCCCCTTTGGAACCTCCCCATTCCCTCCGCCTACCCCCTGCCAATATGGGTATATTCTCCAACCCACCCTCCCACCCACTCACCCACTCTCGTAATCCCTCCTTGTCATTCTCCTATACTGGGGGATTTAACACCCTCAGGCCCAAGGGACTCTCCTCCCCCTGACGGATAACAAGACCCTCCTCTGCCGCATTTGTGGCCAGCACCATGGGTCTCTCCATGTGTATTCTTTAGTTGGTGGATCAGTCTCCAGAAGTATCGGGAGGTCAGGCCAGTTGCCACTGTTGCTACCTCCCTGGGGCTGCACACTCCCTCAGCTCGTTTAGTCCTGCTGGAGAGATGGCACAGTGGTTAAGAGCACCGACTGCTCTTCCAGAGGTCCTGAGTTCAATTCCCAGCAACCACAAGGTGGCTTACAACCATGTAATGGGATCTGATGCCCTCTTCTGGTGTCTCAGAAAGCAATGGTGTACTCATATATATAAAATGAATACATCTTCCCGTATCTTTATACAAAAACTCTTCTAATTGCAACACAGGTTATTTTTAAGCTGCCTTATTCCTCGGGCAATGGCAATGTCTTTAGCAATGTAACACACACAACAATGGTAGGCTATCATTTGAAACGAGAAACATCTTTTTTCAGAGATCAAATGGTATTGGTGGACTTTTCAAAGTCCTTGAGCTGGCGTTGCTGCTGTATAATAGAGGAGCCCAAGAGTATGTGCAAGAAAGAGAGGAGAAGATGGACAGGTTTATTCCCATCAACCTTAAAGTCAGTTCCATACAGATCTTAGAAGTCCATACCTGGGCCAGGCGGTCAGGGGCTCACACATCCTCACAGGGTTGGCTTCCTTTTTCCTTTCATCAATATGAGAATATTTCTCCTTTCATAGCCTATTATAGGATCTTCCACTATTGAAGTATTCCTTACCGCATGTTCTTTCTTTGTTCAATTGTAATCCTTTTAATATCCGAAAAAGTCACAGCCTCCTTTTATTTATACAAAAAGATAGGCCCTGGAAACAGACCTCCCTGGCTGGAGCCGTGCTTCCAACATCTGTCAGTTGTATGACTATGTGCAAGTCACTCAAAATGTTTGTGCCTCATTTTCCTCATAACAGACAAGACTTTAAAGGCAGGAGACTCCCCTTAGTGTAGCCCAGAATGTCCTGAAGCCTGTGGTTTTCTTGCTTCAGCTTCCTGGGGGCTGGCATCTCAGACTTGGGCAGTCATATCTTAGAAAAATTGGTTGTTAAAGGTAAGCAAAGCAGTTGCTATTGAACAGAATATCTAATAATGTTGAATTAGCCAAAATTTAGTTCCACAAATGAGAACTTTTTTTGCTTGTCTATTTTCTTATTTATGTTGCTCATACATGCTTTCTAAATATACATCTCTCTATTTCTACCAGGTCTCATCCAGTCTCTATTTCAGAGTTCCCTTGAATCACTTCAATATTTTGTTTACCTAATCACCTTATGCCCTGGAGCTAGAGAAATGGCTCAGAGGTTTAGAGCACTTGCTGCTCTTACATAGGACCAGGGTTTTATGCCTAGCACACACACAGTGGTGCAAACCTTTTGTAACTTCAATTCCAGGGGATCCACCTCCCTCTTCTGACCTTCTCAGACACAAGACACATATGTAGTATACATATATACAAACATACATACATCTATACATACAGGAAAACAATCATACACATAAACATAAATAAATAAAGTATTTTTAGAACAAACTTATTTCTTGCAAGTGGTCTTACTTAGCTCAGAGTTGACTGTTGTGTTTACAAAAACAACAAAAAGGTCAACAGTACATACTGATAACTCCATGAACTCAGAAAACTGAAATCACAGAGTGCTGAAATTTGGTGTCTTCATTGAAGTCTACTTGTAGTTTGGACGTTTATGAGATGACTGGTCAGAAAAGCTGTGCCCTCACGTACGGTCTAATATAAAAGTAAATGTTAGAAATTAAAAGTAAAAATATTAAAGGAAGTAAAAACTAAGCTCTCTATTCTGTCTGTCTGTCTCTGTGTCTTCGTCTCTGTCTCTCTGTCTCTCTCTCTCTGTGTCTCTCTCTGTCTCTCTGTGTCTATCTTTGTCTCTGTCTCTGTCTCTCTCTGTTTCTCTCTCTCTCATGATACCCTTTTGCTCAGGAACCATTAACTGCCCATCAACCCTCAAGGAGGGGTAGACCTTTTGAGCATCTTCCTCACCTGTGATTGGGTGTTGACAGCCCAATCTTTTGTTGCTCTTCTGCAGGTCTCACAACTGCTGTGACACATGAGTGCAACAGCCACACCTTGTTCAGAAAACAGTGTTCTACAACATTCTGCACCATCCTCTTTCATTTTCAGTCTTTTTGTCTCTTCTTCTAGTATGTTCCATGACCTTGGGATGGGAGGTGATGTAGAAGTCCCATTTAGGACTGAGCACTTGACAGTGATATATTCTTAGCACTTTGGCTAGTTATGAGTCTCTGTCTTAATTTCTATCTACTGCAAATAAATATATTGTATACATGTTTACAAATTCTCAAAGAATAAAAACATTAAAGAAGATTCTTTAACTAGAACTAAGAGTAGCACTAATCTGAAGATATAAACATACAGCATTTGACTCTATGTTCATTTAGCAAAAACAAGAATAACATAAGCTTCTCTTTTGTATAAAAGCACTTAACTTCACATTTCTCATTACAGCAATAAAGTATAGTCTCCCAATAAAGTTTAGTCTTCTGATAAAGTGTAATCTTGTAAACCATAGTGAGTAAAGGATGGCAAGACATCTCCCAAGAAGGTGTTAGCAGGCCTGTGAACAGTTCACTGGAAGGGGACTAATTCCTATGGAAATGGTAGTAGCTATGTATCCAGTGACTATATTAATCATATACTTTGATTTTCTTAACCACAATTCTATTTAGGGAACAGAGTATGAACTCTTAGCTGGCTTTCAAATATTTACAACATATGCACTGCATAAAAAAAAAAAATCCTTGGAAATAAGTTTACAGTAATCCAGACAAGTCTTTAGACCAGAAGCTTAAATGCTGTAGGCGACATGTATGGCAAACACAAACAGGGACACAGAAGCCAACAGTGAGATACAGATGCTCAGCTGAGCCCACTGCCTGGCTCACGTATTATACTCAGTTTGTCTTCTTGCAGCAAGACTGCTTCACTGGGCAATTGAGCTCTCTCCCTTCTGGTCCCCAGGAAACCGACCTCCCAGCTGCAGGCCCCATTTTCAGCTAGGACAAATCTCATCTTATTTAACCAATCTTTCAGCAAGTGGCTGAGTTCAGGAAGTTATTGCTTTCTGTGGTCTAAATTGCCTAACGGGAAGTCATTTTGCCTAACTCCTAGGACCCCTGTGGGAAAGCCCCACTTGGTTACTAGGCCTGTGAGCTAAATAAGGAGCTAGCTTCCCGCACGAGTAGAGCTAGTCTAATGTCTTTGTACTCATCACCTTAGTTAAATTAGAAGATTTTTGTCTGTTACAGCAAGAAAACAACTTGTTTGGCTGCTTGTAGGTACTATTAGAATGGTTTTCCTTCTGTATACAATTCTTCTGTAAATGCTAAAAACCCATAAATACTTCATCATGTCAGTTTCATCAAATACTTAAGAGGACTGTGCAAGCCATTATCCCTTTAAAAAGCTGGATTGCTACTTAACTGCGTATTTAGCAGAATTAATTAAGACTTCTGAGATCTAGGCATGGACAGTTTTCTGAAGAACCTGCAAAAGGTTCCCATCACATGATCCTTAAGCACATAATGATTATACCTTTCACTTGTGTGGGACATTTTACAGGTAATTCACTATTAATAAACATTTACTAAGGCAACTCTAAGTGCATTCTGTTTTACAGTCACAAATAAGCTCCCCGTTCCACACAAGAAGGCTTATTATCTCCTTTATGTGGAAGAAGAAGCAGAGGCAAAGATTGAGTCTTAATTGTAGCTCTGTCTGTCTGATTGGTAAACAGTGAAGGATACATGCTCTGAAGAGATTTTAATTTTCTTGTCTATGACATAGCTTTAAAATTTCTCAGTTCTTTACCGTATCATCAAAATGGAATTATTTTTACAGGAAAGAAGAAGTAAGTTCTCCTTTATAATGACCTTAAAACATGATCAACCAAGTCTCTTATACTTTTTCATTAAGAGGTGAGAACTTTGTCCCTTTCCTGGGGTCTGGGCTTTGTTTCTGGTTGACCATTGGGGGACAATAAAAAGCACAGTTTGCCCATCTTTGACCCAGGTTTTCAGCAATTGTTAGCTTCCACTTTCTTTTTCTTAGGATGCCTGCTCCAGGAACCCAGGATCCATGCCAGAGCAAGTTGAAGCAGCCAGCACACTGACTCCCCTGCTGTGTCTGCAGATGAGAGTTAGCTCTAACATGCCAGCCATAGAAGTGAGTCAGCCTGACATTGGTCCTGCATCCTTAGCTGAATTGTCGGGATGATGCCAGGAGAAAGACAGAGCAGTTGTACCTGCTGGACCTGCCCAGATTACAGATCTATAGGAAAAACAAATGAGGCTTGTTTTAAGCCACTAAGTTTGTTGGTGACTTTTCTACATAACAGTAAATAACTGGAACATGCTCCACGGAGATGGCTGTGTTCCCGGCTTTCTTCTCTTCCGGGCAGCAAAAGCAAGGTGTAACCTGAAAGCTCACCTCTCATTGCTAGTGGCTTACAAAGCAAAAAGTGAATTCACCATGTGTCTACGGGAGGCTCTGAGGATTAGGGAGAGGTATTGTATTTGGTTCAGGATGAAGCCACAGCCTTGTCAAACGCACTGAGCCTCTAATGAGTGCCAGGTCCCGGCAGAGTCGCTAATGGCAGCAATGCTACCCTTCCTAATTTTGCTTTCAGTAGTAACTCACCATGTGGTCTGACAGACTGTTCTGTGCTAATGAGTCCTATTTCCTCATCTATGAAATAAAGAGGCTAGCATAAACATTCTCCGGGGCCCTTCCCAGCTAACACAGTACCGCTTATACTATGTGTATAGTGTGGATAAGAACACTCTAAAACTTAGCTGTTTGGCTTGAACATCTAAATATTTATTACCCTCCACAGGACTCCCCACTCCATTAACCAAATATGCTTCCTTTTGAAGAGAGTGTCTTATTCCTACGGGTTTCCAATGCAGTTCTTTTGCCCCGAACACGATTCTCTACAAACTACTCTCTAATCTTCTTTTTCTTCTTTTCTTACCTTGGTATTTGGAAACTAAGACTCAGGAGAGAGCTCATGTGACGCACTGTCAGTACCTAATGGCTGCATTTGTCACTTCCTTACCAAGCTTTGGGAGAGTAGCTTGGTGACGCTCACTGCAGTGTTCCTTTATTCTGGTAGTGTGTTGAAGCAACACCCTCTTGTCCTCTAAATTTTGAATACAGTAATAACTATTCCTTTCTCGGAATTCTAGACTGTAAGATCCTTTCTGTCCATCTCACACCACAGTGCCCCGTATATCGCTGAGTAGCAACAGCACTATCCAGTGGTTAAGACCACAGGCTTTGAGGTCTCAGACCCACTTGCTTCCCAGCTGCGTTGCTTGCCAGCGAGGAGCTGCTAGAAGTTTTCTTCATCCCATGTGATCACCAGGTTCCTTACCAGTTTATTTGTCCTCTGGAACCTAGGTTGATTTGTAGCATTAAAAATTTTCATTTTATGGTTATCCTGTAATACTCTTTATTCTCTAGATTACATTAAGGTTTCTTAAATTATTTCTTCATGGTCACAGGCAAGATGTCTATAAAACTGTGAGAGGATGGGGACTAGAGAGGGAGCTCAGCAATGAAAATGTTTACTGTTCTTCCAGAAGGCCAGAATTTGGTTCCCTGCATCCCTGCACCCATGTTACCTAGAACTCCACATTAGGGGAATCTGATGACCTCTTGTGCTCTACTGCACTCAAGTGCACAAATCTACACACACACACTCGCGCGCACACACACACACATACACACACACACAGAGGCATGCACATATACATAAACATATACTGAAAATAAAATATTAAACATTTAGAGATGCCAAGCATTCGGTTTGGCTTCAGTTTTTTTTTTTTTTTTTTGCAATTTCCTGTTAGTATATTTTCTTGACTAATTACTTTTCCTAAAACCAAGCCAAAGAATTTATCATGTGGAGGGCTGTCTTCACATTAAATAGCTCTAATTTTGAGGAATTTCTTTCTGTTGTAACCAAACATGCCTCAATGTTGTTGGTAAAACTACATCACTCTTTTGCACATTTTGGCCATGCTCTTTCTGCATGCTCTTGTTCAGAGTGGTTCTTTACCCTGTGTTGTCTCTTGGTACTTTAATATTCTAATGATAGAATTCTATCTTAGAATAGGATATGTGCCCATTTTTATTTATTATTCTTATTTGCTTACTGTCTTAGGGTTTCTATTCCTGCACAAGGCGTCATGACCAAGAAGCAAGTTGGGGAGGAAAGGGTTTATTCAGCTTACACTTTCACATTGCTGTTCATCACCAAAGGAAGTCGTGACTGGAACTCATGCAGGTCAGGAAGCAGGAGTTGATGCAGAGGCCATGGAGGGATGTTCCTTACTGGTTTGCTTCCCCTGGCTTGCTCAGCTTACTCTCTTATAGAACCCAGACTACCAGCCCAGGGATGGCACCACTCACAATGGACCCTCCCCCCTTGATCACTAATTGAGAAAATGCCTTACAGCTGGGTCTCATGGAGGGGTTTCCTCAATGGAGGCTCCTTTCTGTTTGATAACCCAGCTTGTGTCAAGTTGACACACAAAACCAGCCAGTACACTTACCTTTGTTTCTGTGGTTTGAGACAGGGTCTCAACATGTAGTCCAGGCTAGCCTGGAACTTGCTATTGTATCTGCCTTAACTTTCAGAATGCTATTATACCTAAGAGCTTATCCATTCCAAGCAGAAGACAATTGTGTACACATTCTCCTAATACGATACAATAGATACCCTGAAGAGTAATTATGTTCCCTACTGAGACTTGATCTGTATATGTTTTTCAATTTTATAAGTGTACACGTTTTGCCTGCATGTATGTCTGTGTACCAAATGTATGCAATGTGTCTATAGAGGACAGAAGAATGTGTCAGATCCCTTGGAACTGGAATTTCAGACTGTTGTAGACAACCATGTGAGTTCTGGAAATTAAACCCAGGTCCTTGAAAGAGGCCTATTTGTATAAATCATATTTGCCTTTGTTCAGAATCCAGAATTCTTAATTACTGAACCATCTCCCTAGCCCTATGTTATGCATGCACATAAGAGGCTTGGTGATTTCTCTCAAGCTAGATCCTGGGTTCCTGGTTTTCATGGAGAGGCCATATTGCTTATTTCTATTTAAGGAGAATGGTTGAAGTGTGAGTTTATAGTTCTTTGATGCTTCTTGTGTCACCTGGTATCCTTGTGCTTTGCCCATATTTTAATCGTCAAAACAATTTTTTAAACCAAGCCAAATTCAATATTTGAAGAACATTCTGTATATCAATATAAACAAGTTGCCAGATAAGCCAGTGACAAACCTGTCACCAGAATGATAAGACAATACCGGGCATGATGAAGCCTATCATGAGAGCACACAAAACATTGAAGTATTAAATGCTTCCCAAATGTCAGTTCCGTTCCCACTGCCTCACCCAGCTTGGATTCCTGGCTTTGCAGATTATAGCTGTTCCCTAATTAATTGACTGATTAGGTGGTGGGGTGATAATTGTCATTGTATAAGAAGTAAAACATTAACACAGCTTTAGTCTGAAAGTATCAGCATTCTCTTTTGAACACTGATCTGCACATTTTAATAAACTGAATTAGCTGGGTGGTGGTGCACGCCTTCAATCCTAGCACTTAGGAGGCAGAAGCATGCAGATCTCTGTGAAGTTTGAGGCAAGCCTTGTCTACATGGTGAGTTTCAGAACATCTAGAGCTATACAGATGAACCTTGTTTTAAAAAACTAACAAACAAACAACTCTGGATTTTTAGGAGTATAGGACAGTATAGTTTTGAGATGTAACCATGCTCTTGGGTATGGTAGGCAAGCATTCTACCATGAGATAGAGACTCAGATCTTGAATGCCATTTTCTTGAAGCATCACATTAAGCAGTTTCAAAGACTTTAGGTACTATATGCTATCACATGTGGATTTTCAGTATAAATGAATTAGTTAAAAAAAAATCAAACTTTGCAGCTATACTGATAGCTCAGAAGTTAACAACATTCATTCCATGTGTTTGTGTGCTATATATACATATAAATAAAATAAAATAAATCTAAAACAATTAAAATGCACCCTTAGCAACTACTTTTTAATTATATTTAGATGAACTTTCATCATTAAGTTAAATTCCTATAATAATCATCATCTAATTGAAATTACTGTAAAATCACACAGTACTAATCCATATGTACACATAAAGTCGACTAAAATAACTTTGGGGATAGCTTGACAGTGATCAGGATCATAAAAGTCTCAAAAAACAATTAAAAATGAAACTATCCCTCAAGAGTTCATTTATCACTCATTATTAACTTTTGTCATGTTAGAACTTCTAAGACTATCAGGAAAAATGAAGAAACAATGATTTGGAAACAAGCATTGCCACTTTCTTTGAAAATTGCCATTTGCATGAAGGTGACTTTGTATAAATTATATTCATCTTCGTTCAGAATCCTTGACTGTAAATCAAAATGAAATATTAAGTTGTGTATTCATAGAATGCCTAGTTAAGAAGGCTACTCTCTGGGGTGAATGATGAATTTTGGAGATGCCCCTTTCTCTGTGTGAGTCTATATTGTACAGGACAGCTTCATTTTTAAAATGCTTCAGCATCGAAGTGACCCTGAAACAATAAAGGATGGACATGTAGTGCATGAAAACGTCAGTGTGGCATTCATTATTTATGTGCCATTCATCAAAGAGGGCTCGTGATTCTATAGATTAGTGTCATGCCGTTACTATTGCCCTGCACAGATAAGGCTTTCACAGTACCATTCCATTTTCATCTGTCTTCTGGATTAAACTGAATTTCACTTTACAAGAGGAGAAAACACCATCCCTCAGAAATCAGCAACATCCTGAGCATTATTCTTCAAGACCACACTCTCTGGTCCAAGGGCTCCATATAGTCTCTCCTTTGATACAAGGAGCACATTTATTTAGAAACATTACATTGGAGCATCCTTCAGTATGCACATTACAGACATTATTTAGGAGAATAGAAGAGGGGGGTTTCAAGTGTAGACATAAATTCAAGGAAACAGGCAACCAAAATATATTTTAAGCAAACTGATGCAAATTTCTTGCCCTATATCCATTACCTTTCTCAGCCACGTTGTTAAAGATTGTAAGTGCCTTCTACATAAGAGAACAGGACAATTCAGACCATCTAGCATTAGAACACATATACTTGAGAATGATCACATTAAGGTCCTTAGCATAGATGCACACAGCTGACACTAAACATTCTCCTGAAGGCACATTTTAATTGAGGAAAAGAACAGGAAGTTCTAGAGAAGTTCAAAGAGAAGAAGAGGCAGGTAGCTCATGAAATTGGAGAAGCAGTCCAGAAAGACCAAGCTAAGGCTGTCAAAATAGAACTGCCCGCTTCCAGATTTCTTATAGGACTGCAGTGATAGGTTGATTGCCTGATACAACCTCTAAGTTCTTTCTCTCCTAGTCTCTCAACTTCCTGTCTAGCCTGGATACTAAATTATTTGTGTTGGCCTGATAGATAACCACACCAGCAGTTGTAATACAATCAAACAAGAGTCTCTTAGTGGGACAGGGGATGAAGTTGTGTGAGTTTTTACTAATCAAATTGGCCTCTCATGATCTATCTGGGCTTAGAATTGCACTGAGCCTAGACCATTTGTAGGACATATCAGTTTGGGACTTCAATTTCTTCCATAGGTAGTGCCATTATTTTCGAATACAATAATATTTTAGAAGAAGTAACTCTAAGTTCAGAAGATTTATAAATATTGTGAGCCATAGGTGATAAGTAATCAGGAATACTTGAAGTCTCTTGAATAACAACAACCTCCCCCCACAGTGAGAGTTAATGTACGCCCTCTTACCATGACTGAGCACCAAGAACTTGTCTGAGGTTAATGTAGGCAAAACTTGGGGCTTTTAAAAATATGCATGAATCTTGTGGATAATTACAATGTTTCATTTCAGTGGAAATTTATAGCATAACCCTATAGTCATAGATTAGCTGTGACTAACTGAGCAAATCCACCCATATAAATGAGGATACAGTGTAAATCAAGTTTCCTTTTCTATCTCCACTTCCCACAGGCACCATTTTCTTTATGAATCATCATCATGTTTTCAGCAAGGAAGACATCGCAGAATCACCAGTGCTATCAGACCTCATTCTTGGGACCCTGCAATCAGGCTGGTTTTGAGACTTGTATTTCAGTTATCATTTCCTGCAAAGACAGTCATATCTTCCCCCACCCACATAATATCTTCTACATCAGAACAAAATGGCTTTTATCAGTTATCAAGTAAACCTGCACGTCTTAGAATTGCCTTATGAAAGAAATTCCCTTAGCTTCAATTCTTTGAACTTTAGGAGCAGAAACCTTTGTTAAGTGAGTACTTGCCAAGTTTCAAGTGTGAATTTGCATCCTATGTGCTAGTGAAAGATTTGTTATGGAAATTTCTAGAGAACACCCACCTGTGACTATCTTCACATGCAATCTTCCCATTCCTTTGCTTTCCTGCTACAGATTCTAATTCTTTTGCATTTAAAGTATGATGTTTCCATTTCCTTTCATTGTATGATGACAGATTAAAACACCTGTGTTATTCATACCCACTGGGAGGGATGCAGTCAGCTGACCTTCAGTCATGTTGCTCTTGTCTTGAGGGAATCCCTTTCCTGGACATGGGGAGGAAAAGGAGCAATTTCCTGATATTGATTGTAAGACAGGGTCTGTAGTGGGTATTTAAAACATCCCACTAAGGAGAGGAAGAAACCAGAGGGCAGAGGGTAGGAGGGAACTGAGTGGAGAGGGGAAGGGAAGAGGCTGGAGGGGAGGGGAACATGATCAGGTATTTGGGGTGGGAGACCAGAAGTGAAGCCCTGAGGGCCATCAGAATGAATGGAAATATACAATCTCAGGAGGTGGGAGGTGGGGGGACCCTCTAGAATGTACCAGAGACCTGGGAGGTAAAAGAATCTCAAGACTCAAAGGAGGGAATTTAGATGAAATTCCCAACAGTGGGGAGAGGGAACTTGTAGAATCCACCTCCAGTAGAAAGACAGGCCATCAAGTGGAAGGATAGGGTTGCCATCCCACAGTCAAACTCTGACCCAGAATTGTTCCTGTCTAAAAGAACTGAAGGGACAAAAATGTAGAAGAGACTGAGGGAAAGGAGTTACAGTGGCAGGCCCAAATTGGGACCCATCTCAAGGGGAGGCTCCAAGACCTGACACTATTACTGATGCCAGGAACCTAGCATGGCTGTTCTCTGAGAGGCCTAACAAGCAGCTGACTGAGACAGAAGCAGATACTTACACCCAACCAATGGACAGAAGCTGAGGACCACTGTGGCTGAATTAGGGAAAGACTGGAAGAAACTAAGGAGGAGGGCAATCCCATAGGAGGACCAGCAGTCTCAACTAACCTGCTCCCCTGAGATCTCTCAGACACTGAACTATGAACCAGACAGCATACACTAGCTGGTTTGGGGCCCTTAAACATAAACAGCAGAGGACTGCCTGGTCTGGCCTCAATGAGAGAAGATGAACCTAACTCTTGAGAGACTTGAGGCCCTAGAGAATGGGGTGGCTTGGCAGGGTGTGGGGGTGGGGAGGTGGGGACATCCTCTTGGAGATGGGGGAGGAGGAATGGGATAAGGAACTGTCACAAGGCAGATTGGGAGGTAGATAATGACTGGACTGTAAAAAAAGATTAAAGATTAATAATAATAATAATAATAATAATAATAATAATAATAATACTTATCATATATAAAAAAATAAAGCATAGCATCACCTCTAACTTTCACAACAGCTTCCCCTGCCAGTGCCTGGCAATGGTTTGCTTTCTTCACTTTCTAGAGGGAAGGATTCACTCTCACACTGCTGACTCTCACACCTAGGCTTAGTTCTTAAACTTGTGCTTTTAGAAGTTTGTAAGGAAAATGGTGTTTCTGGGTAAGTCCCAAGATTTGAGAGTAGCGGAGAACGAAGAGAGAGCTAAGATAGGTCACGAGGCACAGGGAGGAGAGGACCCTCAAGGCTTTCTTTTCTGTACCATTTTGACTGGGAAAAGCCTTGACTCCAGCTATATTTTTAACAGCACATTTAAGCTTTGTGAAATGTGTATCCACACAGAGCAGGTTTTCACCTTTCAGGTTTAGTTTAAGGTTTACAAGCCCTGATATGCTGTTCTGTTCTGGTTATTTCCCTTTTTGGAGTCTCTCCTTTCTATGTGCAGGAGATTTCTGCTCCCATTTTTCAATCAACCTTGGTTTGTCCAATGGGAAACACTCTTGACTTTGATCCCCTGGCTCTCCTCTGCAAGGCTCTCCTCCAGACACAGTCTCTGCAGTCCCGGCCTTTTCATTTTCCAACTTGCCACTGGAACTTGACATCTATATGCTTCTTTTCTTTAGGGCTATGAATAACTTGTTCTCAAGTTTCAACTATCTCTACAGTTGTTTATTCCATGTAGATAAAGAAGATACAGTTAGCCAGGGGTCTTTTGGACAAAACTTCTGAAAATTTGTTGAAATAACTATGACCTAGTAGACTCAAAGCATTTTCTAAAGTTAAAAGTGAACATAGAAAAGTTTTGGGGAAAAAGATAGCTATAAGAAAATTCTAGAACAGAGTTCTTAACACTTTCAGGGTAGCATTTACTGTTCCAGAAGTGAAATGTCAATGACTGTCTTAGAAATGTGGGAAGGAAGGTGAAGAAAGAAAGTTGATCAAAACTACTTGTAAAACCAAAAGTCCGAGTGGAATAGGCTTCTTTTTATTGGTGGGGGTTCATCTTGCGCAGTGCACTATATACTCAGATGCTGATTTCTGTGCTCAGAGATCTGGTTACAGTATGGGTGCTAGCATTGTAATGATTACTGACCCATCTCCTGTATCAGTGATGTGTAAAGAATGCTCCCCAGTTATCTCTGATTGGCTAATAAAGAGCTGAGCAGCCTATGGATGAGCAGAGGAGATAGGAAGGCTAGACTTCTGATCCCAGCCAGGGGTCCCAGGTAGAAGGAAGTGGAAGAAGGACTGTGAGGAGAGCAGGAAGAGATCCCAGAACTCAGTTGCAAGCCTTTTTAAATTTTGTTTACAAAACTGGTGTCTAACATCATCAATCAATAAATGAGACTTCATGAAACTGAAAAGCTTCTGTAAGGCAAAGGACACCATGAATAGGACAAAATGGCAGCCTACCGAATGGGAAAAGATCTTCACCAACAGAGGGCTAACACCCAAAATATATAAAGAACTCAAGAAATAACCAAATTAAGAAATGGAGTTCAGACCTAGACAGAGAATTCTCAACTGAGGAATCTCTAATGGTTGTGAAGCACTTAAAGGGATCTGGGAGGGAGGGAGAGAGGAGGGGGAAGGAGAAAGGGGAGCCAGTTTAGATATGGGAGGAGATAGGGGAGAAGTACAGAGGGTCAGGAATTTGAAAGTAGGTGTGTAGCAGTGGAGGGTAGCCACTAGAAAGTCCCAGATGCCAGGGACCCAAGAGGTTCCCAGGACCCAACAGGGGGAACTTTAGCTGAAATACCCGGCAAAGGGAAGATAGAACCTGTAGAGACCATACCCCAGTTGAGGGATGCAGCCACCCAACCACCTCAAAAATATTAATCCAGAATTCCTCCTGTCAAAAGGAACTGCAGGGACAAAGAGTGAAGCAGAAACTGAAGGAAAGGCCACCCAGAGAATTGTCCCACCTAGGGATCCATTCCATCTGCTGACACCAAACACAGACCACTACTACTGATGCCAAGAAGTGCTTACTGACAGGAGTCTGGTATAGCTGTCCCCAGAGAGGCAATGCCAGAACCTGACCAATACAGATGCAGATGTACACAGCCGAACACTGGACTGAGTGTGGGAACCCCAATGGGGAAGTTAGGACAAGGACTGTAGAAGCTGAAGGGGTTTGTGCAGCCTCATAGGAAGAACAACAATATCAACCAACTAGACCTCCCAAAGCTCCCAGGGACTAAATCACCAACCAAAGAGTACACAAGGGGTACCCATGACTCCAGCTGGGTAAGTAGCAGAGGATTGCCTTATCTGGCATCACTGGGAGGGGAGCCCCTTGGTTCTGTGGAGACTTGACGACCCAGGATAGGTGAACACTAGGTTGCTGAGGCAGGAGTGGGTGGGTGGGTGGGGAAGCACCCTCATAGAGGCAGGGGGAGGGAGGAGGAGTTATGGAGCTTGTGGAGGGGAAACTGGGAAGGGGGTAACATTTGAAATGAAAATAAATAAAATAATCAATAAAAAATAAAAAAATAAAACGCTTGGAAAAAAAAAAGAAATGTTCAACATCTTTAGTCATCAGGGAAATACAAATCAAACGACTCAGAGGTTCCGTCTTACACTCATCTGAATGGTTAAGATCAAGCCATTCAGCACAAGCAAGCTGAGAACTCCTTGTCCTACTGGTACACCAGTGACAAAGAGAGGTAGAACCAGAAACTCACAATGAACCAGAGGACCACACCAACCAATGACTGGCCAACTTGAGACCCACTCCACAGTAGAGAGCCAAACCCTGACACTGTTGATACTCCACTATGATACTCACTATGGACAGGAGCCTAGCATTACTGTCCTCTGAAAGGTTTCATCCAGCACTGATGGAAACAAATGTAAAGATCCACAGCCAAACATTAGGTAGAACTCGGAAGAGTGGGAAGAAAGATTGAGGGAGCTGGGGTGTGTGTGTGTGTGTGTGTGTGTGTGTGTGTGTGTGTGTGTGTGTGTCAGGGACACCACAAGAAGATCTATAGCATCAACTAACCTGGGCCCATGGGGACTCACAGAGATTGAACCACCAACCAAAGAGCATTCATGGGCCGAACCTCTTTCCTCTACACACATATATAGCAAATGTTCAGCATGGTAGCCATATGGGTCTCCTAACAAGTGGGGCAGGAGAGGACTCTGACTCTTTTGCTTCCATTTGGATCCCTTTTCCCTGGCTAGGCTGCCTTGTGTGACCTCAGTGGGAGAGAATGCTCCTAGTCCTGCTGCAACTTGATGTTCCAGGGTGGGTTGGTACCCATGGGGGAAAACCTTTCCTTCTCAGAGGAGAAGGGGGATGGGTAGAGGTAGAGGGAGTGTGTGAAGCTCAACTGGGAGGAAGGGAGGGGCTTCGAGTGGAATGTAAAGTGAATAAGTAAATAAATTAAGGGGAAAAAAAGAAAAAAAAAAACAATGAATGAAAATTTACTGGTGTCTTTAAAACTCTGTTAAATTAAGATTCCATGGGTGTCTGAACTCTGGAAGTAGCAGGGCTGGACTGGAACGTGAGCAGAGTTAGGGAGCACCTGCTCTTGGGTTTTGGTCACTTTTATTTTTGAAAGCCATGCTATCCTTTTGGGGCTTTATTTTAGCAATGATGTGATTGAAAATAAAATTAAGAGCTAACTACTGTTAGTGTGAAATAAGTCACTTTTGTAAATGAGAAAAAAGTCTTTAAATTAGAAGTTTGAAAGTCATTTGGATTTTATAATTTGCTAAAGAAAAATAAACATTGAACATTGTAAACTGATCATTTCCAAATTAGGTACAGTAATGTAACATGTTGCCTATGCAAATTGATGTTTTGTTTTCTTGTGGGGTGAGACTTCCAAATATATTTGGTGTCTGCTTCTCTGGACTGAATGAGAATCTTCAGAGCTTTGTGATCAATTTCTGACTGATAGGTGAAGGAATTTGTCTGCAGATTGACAGGCTGGAGTTGAGATTATCCTTTCGTTATTTAGTGTCAAAGTACACAGCACATTCTTAATTGATGATTAATTGATTATGAGTAATGTATAAGCAGATTAGCAAGATCAAATGACTTTAGGTGATTGAACATTTTCTTTCTGTCCACTCAGTTTCAAATGACATCTCACATTAATTGCCAAAGCCCAAGATTTTTTCTCTGCTACTGTTGTGATAGGTCCTGCTTCCTACAAAATTCCAGAGTAGATACAGGATTATATCTCACAGAGTACTTATATTTCATAGAGTATGATAAAAGAATTGTTGCCCTGACCATATGGATTTCTGCCATTGTGTGTCATTGTGTCATTGTGTTAAAGACCCAGTGTTTTACATTTACTTTTTATAAAACAAACACAGCTCATCTTAACTCAAGTGTCTGCCAGGTGCTATACCAAGTGCTTTATGTGCATGATCTGTTCTATTGTCACAGAAACCAACAAGGTGGACACAATTATCGCCCCTATTTTAAGGTAAGGAAACAGACCTAGGAGGGCTTAGGTAACTCTCCTGTGCTCCATAGTTATCAGGGAGGAATTGAAACACAGATCCAGATTTGCCTGACTTCAAAGCCTGCGTTGCCATCCTCTGTGTGAGTCTGTTTATCGAATAAGAAAAATAGGGAAGAAGGCTCGGACTAATGCATTAAAACTGAGCACAGAGAAAATCTAAAGTACCATCTAATTCTCACTCTTATGGCTTGTGAGAGCTGGAAACAGTGGTCTTTACTCTGTTTCTAATATTATTTGAAGAGTAGATAAGGCTGCAGTTGATTTAAATAAAATGAAAGGCTTTTGCTCTCCCATCTGGCCTTCGAGATGTTTTGTTGAGCCTTTTTTTCTACTACTGTCTTTCCAGGCTTTGTCTGACACTTCTTATCCACTGTACAATGTCCTGAGTCTTAGATGCAACTTTCACCAGGGTACTTATGAACTTGTGTGAGAGACAATATGTGACTCAGCAATTGAAGTCAATAGGTTACTATAATTCTAGCTCCATCTATTGTTTAGCAAATGTCCTAATTTCACTTTTCCTTTGTGGTTGAATAAAATTCCACTATGTGAATGTACCCATCTGGTTAGTTTTTATTGCCATTTTGACACATACAGAGTTATATGGGAGGAGGGAATCTCAACTGCAGAATTTGCTAGCTCAAATTGACCTGTGGGCATGCCTGTAGGGACATTATCTTGATTGATGATTAACATGGGACGGCACAGCCCACTGTGGGCAGCACCATTCCTCAGTAAGTGGCCTTAAACTGTATAAGAAATCTAGCTGAATATAACTCCTGGGCATATACCCAAAGGGTGCTCCATCCCACCACAAGAACACTTACTCGACTATGTTCACAGCAGCTTGTTGTAATAGCCAGACACTGGAAACAACCTAGAAGTCCCTCAAATAAAGAATTGATAAAGAAAATGTGGTGAATTTATACCTTGGAGTATTACTCAGCTGTTAAAAAATAACATAATGAAATTTGCAGGCAAATGGATAGAACTACAAAAACCCATCCTGAGTGAGGTAACCCAGACTCAGAAACACAAACATGGTATGCACTCACAATTGAAAATTAGCCATAAAGTAAAAGATAATCATGCAACAATCTACATACCCATGGAGGCTAAGTAACAAAGAAGGCTCACGTGGAGGATACATGAATCTTCCTGGGAAGGGGAAATAAAATAGATATTGCAGGTGTACTGGGGATCTGTGGGGATGGGGACAGAAGGGATCAGGTAGGTGGAAGGTGGATGAAGAGAGTACTGGGAGAGATGACTGGAATGGGGGACATTTCTGGGGTGAAGTAGAAACCTAGGGCAATGGAAACTGTCATAAATCTGAGGATGACCCTAGCTAAGACTCCTAGCAATGGGGGAAACAGAGCCCGAAGCAGTCATTTCCTGTAATCATGCAAGACTTCCAGTGGAGGAACTGGGATACCAACCCAGCCACAAAACCTTCAACCTACAATTTGTCCTGCCTATAAGATGTGCTGTGGTAAAGTTGGCACAGAAATCGGAGAAGTGGCCAATCAATGACTAGTCCAGCTTCAGACCCATGCCACGAGAGGGAGCCCATCCTTGATATTGCCTAGAGGGCCATGACCCAGAAGCTGAATAGCCCAGAGATCCACGATTGAACCAAACACGACTGGGAAAAAAAAGTTAATGAAAATGAGATGATTCCTAATGATATTCTGCTATACTCATAGATTGATGCCTAGCCCAGTTGTCATCAGAGAGGCTTCATCCAGCAACTGATGAAAACAGATGCAGAAAACCTGAGCCAACTATCAGGTGGAGCTCGGGGGATCTGCTGAAGAGCGGGAGGAAAGATTGTAGGACCAGAGGGGTCAAGGACACTGCAAGAAAACCTCCAGAATCAACTAATCTGTGCTCATAGGTACCCGCAGATGCTGAACGGACAATCAGGCAGTTTACATTAAGTATGATCAAGCCACTGTGAATATATGTTATGGCTGTTTACCTTGGTCTTCTGGTGGGACTCTAACAGAGGAAGTGGGGGGCTGTCTCTGATTCTTTTCCCTCCTACTGAATTGCTTCTTCCAGCCTTGATAAGAGGGGAGATGTCTAGCCTCACTGCAACTTGATATGCCATGTTTGGTTGATGTCTCTGAGAGGCCTGCCCTTTTCTGAAGGGAAAAGGAGGAGGAGTGGATGGCGTGGAGGAGGTGGGGGAAGGAAACTGCCACGGGGATATAATAAATGAGAGAAGAATGAATCTTTTCAAAAAGAAAGCTAGCTGGGTATCAGCCTGAGAATGAGCCCTAAACCGAGCCAGCAAGAAGTCTTCTTTTATGATTTCTGTTTCAAGTTCCCTTCCTGACTTTCTGTACTGAAGAACCTGGTATCATAAGCCATACATGTCCTTCCACCTCTAAGTTATTTTTGGTCAGATTGGCTTTTTTGTTTTTTTATTTTAATTTAATTCTACGCTTTTACTTATTCACCTTATATCCCACTCACTGCCCCTCCCCTCTCAGTCACCCCCTCCCACAATCCTTCCCCATTGTCCCTCCCCTTCTCTGAGCATTTGGGTCCCCCCTGGGTATCCATCCAAATGGGTTAATCTTCTATTCAGTTTTATAGGCGCATGAGTTCAGAATTTCAAGGTAGTTAAAAGGTGGCACTTAATGGACATACTGTCACCAGAAATAAAAATAGAAGGCTCTAGTAACAGCTTCACCACTCCTCATAAATATGGGTTCATTTCTTTGTGTCAGCACTGTTTCGAGCTCACCATGTATACTGTCGCATTTAATTCTCAGAGCTGTATGCATTATCCTCACTTGGCAGAGAAAACCAAGGTAGAATGTAAGTAACCAGTCTAAGGTTACCTAGTGATCTTGTCCCGTCCCGCGGGACCTAGTTATTCGTGGGGTCGAGGGGGACCAAGCCTGAAAGGAAAACAGGCGAGAGAGAGGAGTGAGACCAAGCAAAGTTTTGTCAAGGTCTATTTTTTATTAACACAAGCAGATTTTATAAAGCAAAAATCATAGGCAAGGGGAGGGGGGAGAGGAAGCTTGCGGCCCTCCCGTTGTTATGGCTCAACTACTGTCTGGTGTCTGAACATTTTTCGGTCAGCCTGTCCTCCGGAGATGCAAGGGACAGCTAATCTTGCACAAACACGGCTGGTTCTCAGAGACCTGCTTTAAGGCTGTACAAACTCAGAAACCTGCCTAAGGCTGTATAAAGGTCAGGTTCCCAAGGGTGGTGTGGAGGCCTTGGCTCCCGACATGATCTGAGTAAGGGGAGAACTAGGATTTCTTTTTTAGTTTTCTTTTTCGTTTTTCCTTTCTTCTTCTTCTTCGTCTCCTTCTTCTTCTTCGTCTCCTTCTTCTTCTTCTTCTTCTTCTTCTTCTTCTTCTTCTTCTTCTTCTTC